>JAVJIF010026020.1:0-55033 GCA_038442645.1 Agave tequilana | reverse complement strand
TCTTATTTTCCTCTATTTAAACACTTCAAACTTTCACTTATGTAATGTGGGACTAAATGTTTGAGTAATCTTTTAGTCACTTTTAACTTTTAAATTAGGCAAATTTTAGACTGAATAGCTCATTCATTCGAAAACAGAATTGAACATGTGAATATATCATGTTCATCCCCCCTGGAAGGAGAACATACTCCAATCATTATCCAGTTGATTTTATCAACAGATCTCGCCTAATTCAGCTCAAAGATTCACTATTTAATTTTTCGTTTTTCCCAACAAAACAGAGGATGGAGAATAAAGAGAGAAGAGAAACTAAGAAAGTTTCTTTATTCAGAACTAGTAGGTTTCTTTATGACAGGAAGATAATCAATTGACTAAGCGACATGAAACAGAAGACTAAAAGAATTTCTATGTTAAGAATGATCTCACAACAGTCACAATTTGTAAATATCACCCCACAAATAATTGAAATCAAAATACACAGCAATTCCATCAAAACAAAAATATAGAAGATATAACAAGTATGGAGAATCAAATGATAGTTCAGAAAATATAATGATGATGACGAACAAGAACTATACCTTTGATCTACACTTATTCACTGTATCAGCAAATTGTTTTTCATCTAATACCAGTAAGCCTTGAGACGTTTGCAGCACCGAAACCAGGCGCGCAATCATATGGTTTCTCTGCAAGGATTTTAATTTATTTTATTTATTTTATTTATTTTCGTAACTAGCAAAAAGGAAGAGGGTTTTTTAGATATACCTCTCTACTTTTTTTTTAAAAAAAAATTATAAAGAATTAGAGGGACATACCGAAACATATATTAGGGCCTGTTTGTTTCGCTGCAAAACGTCGCAAGTCGTAAGTTATAAAATGAGAATGGAAAAGTGAACTGTAGCAGAGAAAATATATTATGTTTTACAGTGTTTGGTTGGTAAAGTGAGAGTGTAAATGGAAAAGTATATTGCGTTTTACGGTATTTGGTTGGTAAAGTGAAAGTGTGAATAAGAAAATATATTGTGTTTTATGGTGTTTGATTGGTAGCTTAAAAGTGTAAGTGGAAAAATTGGCCACAAAATTAACTGTAGCAGTGATTTAAATATTATAAATACTATTATTAAATATACTATTGAAAATTAAATTGTATTAATAAATTTGAGATAAAATATTAATAATTTTAATATTTTAATTATAACAATAATATTAATAAAATATTAGTAAAATATTACTAAAATATTAACTAAATAAATAATTATAAAATTTTAAGAAAATCTAAAGAACATTAATAAAATTTTAAGGATACTAATAAAATATATATATAAAAAAATCTTAAGAAAAATAATAAAATATAGTTATAATATTATAATATTATAAAATACTTAAGATTATTATAATATTAAATTTTATTATAATAATATTGTAATATTACAAAAATATAAAATTAACAAAGTAAAATATAATTATAATTTAATAATAAAATATTATTATGATATTATTATAATGAATTATTACAATATTAACATAATAAAATATTAATATAATTTTAAAGTATATTATAATATTAATAAAATAATTATTTATATTAAGAAATAAATAAATTAAATATATAATAATTTTATATTAAAGCAAATTATTGTTATATAATAAAATATTAAATCTAAATAAATATTAAGAAAATTGGTGTAATATTAATAAAATATAAAGTATTAAATAACAATGTTAAATTAAAATATTAATTAAAATATTAAAATATTAAATATTAAAACAATATTAAAAATAATAAAAAAACTAAAAAATACAAATATAAAATAATTAGGTAAGAAATTAAACACTATTAAAAATATTAATATATTAAATATTAAATATATTAAATATTTAATAATATTAATTATATATTGATTATCGAGTAACTGCTTTGGGCTGCAAGTGTATTACAAGTGGAATTTACATGACCACAAAATTAACTGTAGCAGTTGCAAGTGAGAAAATTTGAGTGTAAAAGTGAGATTTATATGACCACAAATTTAACTGTAGCAACTGCAAGTAGGAAATGAGAGTTGTATTTTGCAAGATGTTTTGCAACGAAACAAATAGCAGAAATGGAAAGAAGTTTTACGACTTGTTATTTTGCGGCCTTTTGTGGTGAAACAAAACAGCCCTAAGTTTAGAGAGGTATATCATTTTCGGGTTCTGTTACTTTTAATCATGTCCTAAGTTGCTAAACTTTGGTTTACACAAGTCTTAGGGCGTCTTTGTCATTTTGAGGATTATTTTAGAAATATCTAAAGATTTCAAAGGGTTAGTATAATATAATTAAAACGAGTAAAGTGGGTTTCTCTTGTGACTTCTTTTTGAACTTTGTCTGTCCATTTGTCTTCTAAAAGAGAGCCACAAAGAGAACTGAGCGGCACTCTCTTCTCCCTCTCCCCGGCCTCCTCCTCTCCTTGCTGCTCTCTTCCCTCTTCCTCTCCTATCTCCCCACTCCTTCTTCTTCTTCATCTTATATTCTCTTTGTTCCCTGCAAGCGATTATCTAGCATATTAAAATTTTAAGAGAGTATATCCAAATTAAGAAAGAGTTCAAGGGGTAATATGAAAAAGCCAAGCATCACCTTTGCGTCCTAGACACAACACTTTTACCCTCCCCATGCTCCCCCGTTTTCTACGATCTCACAGATGGCCGGACCCATTGGTGGATAAGGCTTTCTCCTTATTATCCTCAGCCCTGCCATCTCTCTCTCTCTCTCTCGCTCGCTCGCTCTCTCTCTCTCTCTCTCTCTCTCTCTTTTCCCCCATGGTCTCCATTTCTTGCAGCCACACTTCAGTGGCCCCTCGCCTCCCCAACCTCCCTCTCCTCAAACCCCACAGCCCATTTTTCTCTCCATCTCGATATAGAAGAAAAACCCAGCCAATTTTTAATGCCATTAACAGCAACAATCCCTCCAGTTCTCAACCCAAGAATGATTTCTCCCAGCAGAAGCAGCAGCAGCAGCTTAGGACCTTATTCCCTGGTGGGTTCAAGCGGCCAGAGATAAAAGTGCCCACCGTCGTCCTTAAACTCGGCGCCGACGAGGTGCTCAGAAGAGAGGATGGTTCTGTTACCGATGCAGTGAGCGCTGCCGTCTCCAAAGGGGTGGGGATTGTTGTTCTTGAAAGCAGTAAAGGGGATGATGAGAGCGGCGGCCGCCTTTACGAGGCTGCTTGTGTTCTCAAGTCTGTGGTTGGGGATAGAGCTTATCTTTTGATTAGCGAGCGCGTCGACATTGCCTCTGCCGTTGGGGCCAGCGGCGTCCTGCTCTCTGATCGAGGTGAGTAACACCCTTCTTCTTCTTTCTTTCTTTCAAGCTCTACCCCTTGCCCATTTAAATTTGTTGTGTTTTAATTAAAATAAGACAAGAAAGCTCCCAACTTGTTCAAGGAAACTTGAAGAATCATGGAATCAGAATTAGAATTTTCTAGTTAAAAGGTGGTATATTCGGAACTGTATAACTTCCAAAGAGAAGACATGCCTCAGGACATGATTTATAGAAGAATAATTTCAATAATTCAGTGTGTGTGGACCTTACATGTTTTTGAAAGGTCATTTCTGATTCTGCAACACTCAATTATTGGCTATGAGAAATCAAGGTAAATGGTAAATTCAGCAACACTTAATTTCAGCCTAATATCAGAGTAGTCAAAGGCATTCTTGCCAAGTCTATTAAAAGAGTGCAAATCGTCTACAACATTGATTTAGAAATGTAATTTGACAGGTATACCAAGGAACTTAGATTCATCTGAAAAGGTATGTTAAGGTTTGAGCCAAATAAGAATACATGTAGTTACTTGTTACTCATCAGGCTCATTCTAAAACTTTGTACTTATCTATGGACAGGGTGTATAGTGGATCAATTACTCAAGGAAAGTTTATTAAACTTTGCACTCCAGTCCAGTCTTGCTTGAAGATGTCCAATCTGAAGAGTTTTTTTCAAGTTTCATTTAGTTTTTGCAGCCATAGAGGATGAGGGTGTAGTATGTGAGACTATAAAATAGTTTATCAAGGGATAATACATGAAATGGAGAAGAAAATTGCATAAAAAGCTGCAAAGGAGCTGGCAGTTCTCAAATGGAGCTGCTGCATAACATGTTGCAGCTCCAAAATTTCCCGTTTACCGGACTACTAGCATTTCAATGAAAAGACTGCTCAAATTAAGTGGTCTACTGGGGATAGGGTGGCAGCTCAAGGAGATCACAAAATGGGAAGAAGGAGATAGGAGAGAATAATAATGAGGAGTGGTGGCTAATGAGGAGAGGGAGGATAGTGAAGATGAGAGGAGGCACCCTTGCTCCAAGCAATGGAATGAGGTGGTCCAAGAACCTATCAATTAGGAGGAGGACTAGGTCCAGATCACCTTCTCCTCCTATCCTTGGGAGAGTTATGAAGGTTCATAAGTCTTCATTTACTCAACCACCCTTAATTCATGAGAACCTCCATCTTTTTATAAAAGGCTCTAAGAAATAATTTTCCTTATAAGTGTAAGAAGGTGGCTGGACCTCTTGGAAGATTTTACCCCAAACAATCCCACAAAACTGTTTTCGATGGTAGCAGTTATAGTTATGTTGCTGGAGCTTGGAGGTACCGCGGATTAGCATGAGTCATGCTTAGTTCTGAGATGAAGATAAAGGCAAATGGGAGGATTGTCAAATCCATCACCACTGTTAAAAAGAAGAGAAGTTCAGAAAAAGAGAGGTGGTGTTCATCATAAGAAACGAAATTAGAGACTGAGGGGGATAACTGTTGTAACTGTAGTGGAATCATGCGCTAGCAAAATGATTGCAAGTGATCAATCACCCATTTTTGGTGCGAAAGGATTTTGCATATGGCCCAATGTACAAAAGTGGCCAGGGGGTAGGTTAGGTACTTCTCGTGGTAGAACAGCCCTAAGGTGTTCATCTTAGTACAAAGGTGGTAATACATGAAAAAGTTGGCGGAATGGTCCGGCATCATCTCAGGTGCGTATGGAGACTATCAACTAAAGGCATTATATCATTGGGTCAAGGACGCTTGCATATCATCATTGAGTTAAGAAAGTTTGCATATAGTTCAAATATTAGAGATAGGGCCTAACTAGAATAGCTAAGGCCTATTTCATAGAGTTCCTTACCCTGAAGAGGCTAAACTTTGTTATGCCCAAGCGAACCCACTATTGCAACAATAATTTTTTTTGCAGTTTTAGAGTGAAAAGATTAGGCCGTAGTGTAGCACTCCAATCCAAAGTTACTAGGAAAGATGGTTGCTTCGGTAATAGAATGAAACAGATATGCAGAACTTTACCACTTTAGGAATGCGGAACACTAGGGATAGGCTTCTTTGATTGTTTAGTTAAAATGAATTACATTTATTGAGAAAATGGAATGAACTTTATAGGATCGAGAAGGAATTGTATTATTGTATACATGTGTATATGGTTTGGTTATAAAATTTAACCAAGGTGCAACTCTCAATGAACATTTTCTATTTGTCAGTTCTCTTTAATATATATATATGTGTGTGTGTGGTGTGTGTGTGTGTGTGTGTGTGTATTATATTATTATATGGGCAAAGTGTTACCAGTATCTCCTTAGATTACTAAGGAGACATCCTAAAATCCCATCATGGAGCATCTTGAGGATGTTCCACTCTATCTATTTTGATCTACATATTCTAAAATAATTGTGTATCAAAGATTATGCTCTCTTTAACTTTTAAACCATGCATCAAACTCTTACAAAATGATCAGTTTTTCAAAAATAGAACAACTAACACCATTTGATCGATGGTTTTATATATATATATATATATATATATATATATATATATATAATATATATATATATAGAGAGAGAGAGAGAGAGAGAGAGATAATGTATATCAGATGCCATCTGATGGGATCTTGTCAGATGGTGGCTGATTTCTCCCATTTTTCACAATTTTTTTGATCCAACCCTACCAAATTATACTTATCCCCTAATATGTGTATTTACAAAAATTCACGTGTTTTGAAGTCCGTTTAATTATGTATCTAATGATTGCAAAGTCGTATTGTTGAAAAATCGTTAAACTTTGAATCATTAGAAACATGACTAAACGGACTCCAAAAACGTGATTTTTTGTAAATACACATTTTAGGGGATGAATGATAATTTGGTAAGGCTGGTTAAAAAAATTGTGAGAAGGAGGAGAAATCAACCGCCATCTGATGGGATCCCGTCAGATGACATCTGATATACATATTCCTCGTATATATACATATACTTGTGTAGTTCCGGAAGGATCTGAGCCCGAATCCTTTCCATTCAAATATAATCATACATTATCCGAATACAAGATTCATTCCGTTGAAATTGATCTATATTATTTCAAGTATTTATAAACAAAAAATTAAGTATTTTAAATACTTTTTGCCCATATATCAAGTAGGGCAAAAATGAACGGCCTAAATAGTGAGTTGATTAGTTTAACGGTGTAAAATATTTGATACCTAACAAAAATTGGTTTGTAGGGGTTTTTAAATGTTTAGATCATGAGCAAGTGGCCGGATCGAGAATTTGTATGTCTAAAGAAATAGATCTAACCAACTCACTACTTTCAGCTGTTCTTTTTGCGCCGCTTGATGGATGGGCAAAAAGTATTCAAAATACTTGTTTTTGATTTTTTATTTACTTTAAATAATATAGATCAACTTTAACGTAGTGGATCTTGTATTTGAATGTCGGATGTTGGTATTTGAGTAGGAAGGATTCGGGCCCGAATCGTTCCGGAGCTACACAAGTCTCTCTCTCTCTCTCTCTCTCTCTCTCTATATATATATATATATATATATATATATATATATATATATATATATATATATATGAAAGAGCTTTGTTCTCTCCAACTATCACATCTTCCAAAAAGAATATTACTTGTGTTCTCTTTGCCTTTTTCTACTAGTTTTATAAATAACAAGAAAACTAAAGAGGAGAATCTTTTGTGAAGGGTTTTAGAAGTCTTGCATCTAAAAGTTGTTAAAAGTTTCATAACATGTAAGTTATCGTTCCAAGTCGCTAGTGTTCCACACTTAAGAACATACGTTCTGGAACGTAGATCGCAGGTCCAACATTTTCTAGTAACATAACTCTTATCATTACAAGTTCTTGCAGTTGGCTGGATGTTGAAGGCTTCCGCTCATTGCTGAGACAGACAATTTTGCTAAGCTCACTGCACCGTTTGCCAGCTTAATTGAAGTCCATACCATATGTTCTCTTCCTGAAGCAATACAAGGTGATTGCTAGGGTTAGGGTGGGTTATGATGCCCTCCATGATATTCTCCTAAATTCTTAGTAAGAGAGAAAATCATCATGGTGAAAGTAGTAGGAATTATAGAAGGCTTTCACTACTAAAGACAATCTACCTTAGCGTCAAAAAGATGCTTGACAAAGGAAAACTGAAGGCGGTAAAAAACCTCAGAATTTCTAGATGGGGGAGGAGATAGAGGCTAGGGACAACAGTTTGGGAGTGAACTCTAGCCATAACCTGAACCTGGTCTAAGCTACATTTAGTCAGATAAAATCAAGTCAAAGAGGGAGGGGTCGACTTCAAGCTAATTTATCTTTGTGTGAAACTGTATCCAAAAAGATCAAGGCCTGGGCAGGAATCTAATTAGTTATTTAAATGTCATTTCGTTGAGCCTGGGGATTTTCTCACTAATTATCACAACTAACATAGGAAAATGGTGCAACCGCCAAAAATGAGCAAATCAACTCAACTGTCATGATGTGGTACGAGGTGTTGATTTTCACGGGTTTGATCATGATTGCCAACATTTTGGAGCACATGATGAAATGCAAAATTTCATGTGCCTAGATATGATTGGAATGAGTTCTAATTCAGGGAAGATGGACAAGGTCAACTTGCTGACGGAGTGGTCTTCGAGGGTTCCTATAACCAAGCAGAGGGTTAGTGTTGCCAATCCCTTTGATGCTCTAGTCAGCGCTTTGCTTTACAAGATTGAGATGGAACTAGGGATAATGGTAGGAAAGTTCAAGAAATCTCGATATTGGATTGCCTTAATGTAAAATAATCTTCCAATCTTTAAGCCTTCTTGTTTAAATTTAATAATTACACGCATAATGAATGCAACTGTTGCTTCTTTTAGAAGTTTATTTATGTCTATGAACTTTTTGCAGACTATCTTTTTTTTTTTTGCCTTCCCTCAAGTTTATACCATTATTGGTCTTTGTAACACAATTACTGTAACTTAATTTATGTATAGATGCTAACTGCAGGTTGATGTAGATAACTTTGATTTAGCATGTCAAAATTCCAAACAACCTTAAGTGCACAATATGTACATATCATGATTTGAAATATCGCCTAATACCGATATTATGCCCGATATTGTTATTGCTGATGCACTCCGATATGACAGAGACCATACCGATATTGCTAATATGATGGAAAGAAATGACAGATAAAGGGCCGATATTGCCGATTCTGATATCAAAAACCTACAAATGGTACCGATACCAAGATTTCAAACCAAATATGTTAAAAAAACCATTTAAGAACTTAATTTTTGATATAGTTTGACACTTTTCATAAATGGCTGAAAATGCCATTTCCATTCCAAACTTCTATTCCTATCATGACTCTATATATCAGTTTTTCATCTTGGCCAACAACCAAGGTAAAGATTAAGTAAATATTGTTCACATGGTATCATATTATCCTGTTCTTTTGGGAATAGGATGGCAGGAGAATTCACTGCATTTTCATTAAGAAAATATTAATGAAACAGGCCCATCATAACGTCCATCTTACATTAGTTAGCACCATTCAAATTTTATAACTTTATTCCAAAGCCAGTTTGATTCTCTTTATATGCAAATTAAAAAAAACACTGAATGTATAAAATATCATACAAGAACAGTTTGCATGGAAGTCTGGGATGAGGTGTTTTGATGCAGTTTAACAACTTTATTCCAACACGAGTTTGATTATCTGTATATTCCAAATTAAAGAACACTGAATGGTATACACTATCATGGCAAAACAGTTTGCATGAAGGTCTGGGACGAGTTATTCTGATAGTTTTGGATGGCACCGATCATAATTGCTCCTACTGTGCACATTGGCATCTAGGATCATTTTTGCCACATCTGAGGGCACCACAGCACCTCTCACATAATAGGTGTCTTGAGTATAATTCAAATTCTACTAGAATTCACGTTCAACTGAATGTGGCAATAGTACAATGGTATTGCTAGGTTTTGCTGTTTTTTAAGGGACTTTTCCTGTGAAATGCCCAAAGAAAAAGATTCATCATTAACCCAAAGAACTTCTTTAATGAGGGGTTAATTTAAAAGCTTCATCACACAATCCCAGGGGGATTACTTTTCTGGAAGGATAGATGTTGTAGGCCATAACACTTCAACAAGTGCTCCGGGGACTATTGCTGTGGCATGGGATCTAAGTGACTCAATGGCAGTATAATGGAGGCGAAATATGCAGATTTAGATACAAGATGAACCTATCAAGTGATTAAATATCAAAGTTCTAAAAGTTTGTGTCTATGATCTTCTACATTCAAACAAATATTTTTTTTAATGTTAAGTAAACATATCTTAGGTATAACTTGATTCATGTCCTATGTGACACTGGTTGGTCCAATTTGTACTTTCTTTCTTCTTCAAACGAATAGCATATACAACAACAACACAACTAAGCCATTTGTCCCAAGTATTTGGGGGTAGGCTAAACGAATACCGTATGCACAGGTTGACAAGTTGGTCGTCCCACTAACTAGAATAACCAATATGACTTTGTTTCAAGGTTAAATTTAGGCTACTTAGATTTAATTCCACGATTTCTTGATTCATTACTAATCTTTCAAATCCTGATTGAAAACTAGCATGATCTATTTTCTCACAAAATGATAATTCTGTTCTATGAAAGATAGTTTTTGTGTCTTTGGTTGGAACTCTAAAGTTTTTATAAAGTTTTCGAGTATTCTTCCGTTCTAGGATACCTAATTTTCAAAATTTAGCCCATACACACTGATTAATATTTGACCTATTTTTTCTTGAATCTTTACCCACACACACGCACGCACCCACCCACCCACCCACCATGTAGTAGCTTTTTTCTCAATTCTTCCTTTTCCTGCTCATCTCATGGGTAAACACTTGTTAATTCCCTAAGAAATTTTATCCTTTTTTCCCTTCTTCTAGTCATTTTCTTCTAGGAGAATTTTGAAGGCTTGCTCCTTGGTTGCAGCATTGTGCACACTAAAAAATATGACCAATAAATTAGTTTTTACCCGTTATGCGGCCTTCTAGCTTTATAGCAAACTCTTCTCTTGTGCATAATTTTCTAGGCAGGTTTTGCAAAAAATTGGAGGGTTGGCGTCTGGTAGATTGTTTGGTAAAATTTTGTCCAAATTTTGGAGAGCCTTGTGCTCCAAAACCAATCCCATTCTTACCATAAATGGTTTAGAAATGATGATGTTGGCAGCGAGCCACGGCAATGATACTGAATAATGCAAATAAAATAAATAAAAATGATCTACCTTATCCTCTGAACACATCAAATAGCTTTCTTTTTTATCATTTCAGTTTTTTTTTTTAATTTGGTTTTTTCAATGCAACAAAATGACCCATTACTGCATATAAATAGCACTTGTTAGTACTGAACTTTATTTGTCATTCTATTTATCAAGTTTGCTGACTTTTTTGAGCAAGAGACTACAAAGATAATGGGGTCTTTATAAAATGATGATAGTTTTCCTTCGTGTTACAGGTCTTCCACCTATTGTTGCCAGGAATATGATGATGAAATCCAAATCAGATACTGTATATCTTCCCCTGGTAGCAAGAATAGTGGAAAATACAAAGTCTGCAGTAAGTGCGTCTAGATCTGGCGGTGCTGATTTCCTTATAATGAGTAATGAGAGAGAAAACTTTGCCTGTGTACTAGAAGACGCTACTGCTCAGAATGTAAAAGTGCCTATTTTCTTTGACATAGTCGATTCACTTGGAGTAGACTTACCTATCAATTCGGTATTGAAGTTATTGGAATCAGGTCCTCCTGGAATTGTTATGTCTATAGATAATTTAAAGCTTTTTGGTGATGAAGTTCTGAAGAAGATGTTTTCTTCTACACATGTGGCAAATAAAATCCTACAAGATGGAAATCTAAATTCCAGAAGTTCAGAGGTTGAAGCTGTCAGGGCATGCTTCTTGAGAAAAAAAGTGTTGCTGGTTTTGCCAATTTAGATTCGAAAGAGATACAACTGATAGAATCAGAAAGACTATTACTAATGGAAGCGGTTGATGTTTTCCAGGAAGCTGCACCAATGGTGATCTTCTTATGCTAAACAGTTGGTAGTTTATGATCTCTTCAACTATTTCACTTGGATCACTTAGCTTTCTTCAGTTTGCGTGATAAGTAACATGTAACTTTAATATCTGATGGCAGATGAAAGAGGTTGGACTTCTTGTGGATGCTGCTTCTCGCCTCACTGAGCCATTTTTGCTGGTTATCGCGGTAATTGGCAGTATGGAAACTTTAATTTCAAGAGTTTGATTCATACTTCTGAATTTTATCTTGTCATTCAGAGCAATTGAAATGAAGGTGGCGGCAATAACTTTCTATGTGTGCATGATGCTCTAAGTCTTGATAAATTTCTGATGTTGGATGTGTTTTGGATTTGGAGGGAAAACTTGAGTTTTCCTCTTATTTGGCTTGGGTTTTAGTCTCACATTGGATAAGACATCGGAGGTTGAGTGGTATATATACTAACCCTCTCATGCCTATTGTTATGAGTGTTGGGCCATGTGCCACCTCCCACACACGTCGAACCGAACCTGGCCGGGCTAGGCCCGGGTTCGAGTGCGAGTGGCGTGTGCCCACGACCTGCAAACACTAATGCAGTTCGATTCAGGGGCTCTTGAACTTGAAAAATTTTTGTTTTGATTTTATCCGTTTTAAAATTTTATTTAAGATTCTGTTTCGATATTTTCGGGATTCCGGTTTGACCCATTCTTCAGATCTGCTCGCGAGTATCGCAAATTGCATGATCGTGTGTGAATTTGGAGCGGGGCTGTTGCAACCGTTGGACTCCGAGAATCTATAAATACTGCTTTTCACAGTTCATTCAGTTACTTGCAAAAACAGTTACAACATTATGTCTCCCTCCATATTTTTTTATTACAAAATTTTGGTTCAACTTTTGGTGATTTCTAGAGGATTTCATTTACTTTCGGGCAACGAATCTCCGTCTGAGCAGAGACTCCTAGGCTGGATGCAGTGAACTACCGGGGGAGTTTTTATCGCTAGAAGAGGTCTTTTCAAAGTTCGGATGAGTGACCGACCACTTTTCTTCTAAGGCAATGCTTCTACACGACTACATCACCCCAGGCTAGCAGTTTATTTTCTTTTTAATTCTTCATATTAGTTGCATGCTTAGGACAAGTGTTTAGTTTGATTAAAAGATTTATGTTTTACTTTGTTGCATGATTTATGTTTTAAAAATACTGTTATATATCCTGCAATCCAGAGGAAAGACGTTATCTGATAATTTTTATGCAATTGAATTTAGAAATTTTTTCATGCAACTTAATTAAATCTTTTAGTACTTGTTCATGCAATTTACATGTTTCATGCTGTTAAATTTGTTCTTACAATAGAAATCATTTAATTCTTGCTAAAATTTTCAAAACAAATTTATTGAAATTCATTTGTGACAAAATCAAGCTATCAAGATTTAAACTCTACTGAAAGTTTTTTTTGGATCTTATTTTCAAATTTTCATTTATTCTTAGAGATTTCATTAAACCATTTCATTACAATAATTATTTATAAGTTCTTTCTAAATTATTTTAGATCTTATCTTATCTGTTGCAAAATTCCTTTAAATCTAATTTAATATTTATCTCTTACAAGTTCTTGCATAGTAAAATCTTTTTTTCAAATTGAGAAGGTCAAATCTTCCAGTATTAAGGAAAAATCTTTTCATAATCTGATCGTTTTCATTGTAAAACTTTATTACAAGATCTTAGAAAATTTTTAATAACCTTAATAACCTTATCCTTTTCATTACAAATTTTAATATATTTTATTACAATATCTTATTTATTCTGTTACAAAAGGAAAATCTTTTGCAAGATATTTTAAATTATTTAAATCTTGTTTTATTTATAAACTCTTATAACAAGATTCTACATGTATTCATCAGTTAAATTAACTACTTGCAATAAACTTAGCTAAACAAAATTGTCTAATTCTTGCTATTTATTCTAATTATTCTTGCAAGTCAGTTGTTAATTAATTCCTGCTAGTTTATTTCTAAAATTTAATTGGACTTATTGATTAAAAATTTAGAAGTAAATAAGTTTAAAAATTGGAATAACCTTTTAGAAATTATTATTGTTATAATTTCGAATTAGGAAAATTAAAAGGGCAAGTCTATATCTTGTTATATCTTGTTTGAATTATTTGACACATAATTAAAGAAGTATTATGCACTATTTTATTCTGTAAACTCTAGTTTAAAAGCTACCAATATAAACTAAAATTTGACATTATCAAATATTTGAAATACAGAATTCAGGTAGCGCCATCTCGTCACTATGGCCAACTCTGATCATTCTAAGGTTGTCAAACTTGAAAAATTCTCCGGCACATACTTTAAGAAATGGGCAAATCAGATAAAGTACTGATTGACCACTTTAGGTCTTATTTCAGCCATAGATGACATCATTCTTGCACCTCTCTTAAACCATCATCTATTAGATCTTCTTCTGTTGAAACTCCTACTACAACTTCTTTCTGCATCTATTTAAAACCTGAGAAAATTGACTATCATTGTCTCCATAGGATTCTTAGTGCACTCTCTGATAGTCTATATGATATTTATTATGAATATAAGAGTGCTAAAGAACTATGGACAGCTCTCGAGGATGAATATGGCCTCAATGATGCTAGAATCTCACCTCCTCCTCCTCCAATAAATTTATGATGACTGATAGTAAACCCATCAACGATCAACTTCATGAATTTTAAGATTATATCCGACATCTTCAATCGAAAGAAAATCAATTCTCCAACGACTACAAGTTGTCATGTCTCATTGATAAACTTCCTCCTTCCTGGTCAGCTTTTGCTGAAGACCTTCGTCACAAGCAAGATGACCTAACCCTTATTCAAGCCCTAAAAGCGATTCAAATAGGAGATCATCATAGGCAAAACTCAAAAACCAAGTCAGAAATGAAAGCTAAAGTGAACTTGGTGGAGGATAAGGCTAAGTGCAAATTTATGAATCCCAAGAGCAAGAAGTTCAAAAAACTCAATCATTTTCATTTTCTCCCAATGTGAACTTTTTTCAATCAAATCTTCTCAATCTTCCTCCTTCAAACTCAAAACCTTTGGCCAGAAGATTGATGGAAGATTCCGCTACGTCTGCGGGAGAATGAATCGCATGGCGCCTCAATGTTTCAACCGGAAGAAAGAACCAGTTAAAGCTCAAACAAGAGGAAATGGAGGAAATGGCGGACACAAGGTCAACATGGTGGAACTGAACTCCAATTCTTTTAAGTTAGATTCTTCTCTTCCTATTGTCAACTCAATCACTTTTTTCTCGGACTGGTGGTTAGACTCAGGAGCCAATAATCACATCTGTACTGATCGCTCCTGATTTAAATCCTATCAGGAACAATGTGAAGGAAGCGTGAGTCTGGCAGATGACTCCGCCAAAGAGATAAGGGGAACTGAACGCATTGATCTGAAGATGACCTCCGAGAAATTTCTGACTCTTCAAGGCGTCCTGCATGTGCCCACACTTTAGAGAAATCTGATCAGTGAGTCTTCACTTTTTAGAGCTGGCTATGGGATTGTCAAGAAATCAAATAAGTTTGTAATATCTAAGTCTAATATTTTCATTGAAAAAGGCTTTGTTTGTGATGACCTTTTTCATCTCAATGTAATAAATTCTTCTGATAATGAAATTTTTATACATGTTGCTTTGAACATTGAGTCTTGCGATACTTGGCATGGTAGACTGGGACATGTCAACTTCAATTTTATCAAGAAAATGATTTAACTTGAATTTCATTCCTAAATATTCTTCTGACTCATCTTCTAGATATGAAATCTGTGTTCAGCGTTAGAATATCCGAAAATCATTTCCTTCTATCACAATGACATCTGAACCTCTCGAACTTATTCATAGTCATGTGCGTGAATCGAACAGAGTTCTCACCGAGGTGATAAAAGATATTTGTAACATTCATTGATGATTACTCCAAATTCTGTTACACTTATTTTCTCAAATTCAAGGATCAAGTCATCGATTGGTTTAAGGTGTATAAAATCGAAGCTGAGAACCAACTTGAAAAGAAGATCAAAATCTTAAGATCTGATCGTGGGGGGAGTATACCTCAAATGATATGACAGAATTCTGCCAAGGGCACGATATTATTTATGAGGTAATTGCTTCATATACACCTCAATTCAATGGTGTAGCTGAAAGAAAGAACAAAACACTTATGGACATGGTGAACTGCATGTTACTCAGCTCAAGTGCACACGAGAACCTTTAGGGTGAAGCTCTCCTTTCTGCCTGTTTTATCCTTAATAGGGTTCCCTAAAGAGACTCTGATGTTACTCCATATGAACGTTAGAAAGGGAGAGCTCCTAACATGCTATTCTTCAAAGTCTGGGATTGCCTGGCTAAGGTTTCAATACTGGAACCGAAGAAAAGAAAATCGACCCCAAGACTGTTGATGCTATCTTCATCGGATATGCACTAGATAGCAATGTTAACTGATTCATAGTGGTTAACTCTCAGATAAATGAAATATCCAATAACTCCATCATCGAAGTCAGAGATGCTGTTTACTTTAAAAACATCTTTTCATTCAAATCTAGAATACTTAGTGATCCTTCGTTCACTTCTTCTGCCTTTGATATCTCTTTTTCTAGTTCTTCTTCTACAACTGATTCTGAACCTAGAAGGAGCAAAAGAACTAGGACTCCTACATCTTTCGGTGAAGATTTTTTTACCTATCTTGTGGAAGATGATCCTAGCTCCTTCAAGGAGACAATAGTCTTCTTTCTGCAAATAAGTCATTGACAGTGAGATCAAGTTCATAATGGAGAATAACACTTGGATTCTCACTGACCTTTCTCCTGGATGTAAACTGTAAGTTGTAAATGGATCTTCAAGAGGAAACTCCGACCCGATGGCACTGTCGACAAATACAAAGCCAGATTAGTTGCTAAGAGTTTCACCCAATAAAAGGGTATTGACTTCTTTGACACCTATTCTCCTGTTGTTAGGATCTCCTTTATCAGAATCTTTCTAGCACTTGCATCAACTCTCAACATGTTTATTCACCAAATGGACATCAAGACTGTTTTCCTGAATGGAGATCTTGAAGAAGAGATCTATATGGACCAGCCAGAATGATTCATTGTCAAGGGACAAGAAAACAAAGTGTGCAAATTTGTGCAGTCATTGTATGAACTTAAACAGGCACCTAAATAATGGCATCAAAAGTTTATCAAAGTTATTGCACAATTGGATTCATTATCTATGAACATGATAAGTGCATATATTCGAAGAAGTTTGGCAATGAGTATATTATCCTTTGTTTATATGTAGATGATATTCTTATCCGTGAAACTTCTCTTGATGCAATCTAAAGAGTAAAGGATTATTCTCAAAACTTTGATATGAAGGATTTAGGTCTTGCTGATATGATATTGGGAATGAAAATATCCAAAATCTCTAATGAAATTTCTTTGAATCTAGCTCATAGCATTGAAAGAATGCTTCATAAATTTGATTTTCACAACTCTAAACCAATTTCTATACCCTATGATTTTTCAATTGCTTTGAAGAACACGAGTGAGCCTGTGTCTCAGCTGAAATACTCTCAATTAATAGGTTCACTTCTCTATAGTTCCAACAGGACTAGGCCTGACATCTCTTATGCAGTAGGCATATTAAGTAGATACACCAATAACCCTAGTAAAAAACATTGAACTGCACTAGAGAGAGTTTTCAGATATCTTAGAGGTACAATGGCTATTGTCTGACTGATATTGGATATTCTGATGTTATGAAAGGTTATAGTGATGCAAACTGGGTCACTGATTCTAACAGTGTTAAGTCTGCTACCGGATATGTATTCATGTTCGGTGGGCTGCTGTGTCCTGAAAATCCTGTAAACAAGCAGTGATTGCCAAGAGCACCATGGAGTCCGAGCTTATTGCTCTGGACATAACTTACTCTGAAGCTGAATGGTTGAATGATCTTTTATCTGAATTCTCTATCGTGCCTAGACCCATACTTTCAATCTCAGTTCATACTGATTTAAGATCCACCATGGAGATTTTAAAGCAAGAAAATGCTAATAAGAAGATGAACAAACAATTTCAGATCAGACTTAAGTTTGTTCAGTGCTTATTAGGTAAAATTATGATTCTGGACTTTGTAAAGTCTGAAAAAAATCTTGCTGATCCGTTGACTAAGGATCTTTCTAGGAGTGTGGTCCTAGAATCATCGAGAGAGATGGGGTTAAGCCCATAGTAGAATTCACGAACAGCGGGAACCCATCCTACTTAATTGGGAGTTGATTCCATGAAAGAGGTTCAATGTGATAGAAACAAGCTGGACTGGTGATACTCGTGTGGAGCATCGATCCGAATATGTTTATATCTTATATGTAGCATTGTAGCTACTACCCCTTCTCTATGATGATGATGCTCTTATGATACATTTAGGTAAGGTTGAGTTTAACTCTTAATAAGTGAAACACATGTAGTATGGAGGGTATACCATCCAGCTGCAGTACCCTTGGAGGACTTACCTATGTGAGAGGAACCGTGATGGCTGTGGTTGGGGGGCAGGGTTGACCCTAAAAACTTTCATGAGCCGGTTATTATGAGCATGACTTTTAATGCTCAATCAGCTCGCTCAATAGATGGAGACTTACCATGTGTATTGAATCAATATCTGGTAAAAGAGGCTAGTTTCAGGTATAATCTATTATGTCTCTCAAATGGTGATGAATTCACTAAGGAAGGTTGAAGGCGTAGTCCACCTGTATCGAATTCACAATATGATAGTACCCGATTTCACTCGTGTTTTATGATCTGATGATATATTTGTTATTTATTATGGTTGATTTGTTTTGTCTTCCCTGAAACTCAAGTTTTGGGTGGAGGGGAGACTGTTGGATGTGTTTTGGATTTGGAGAGAAAACTTGAGTTTCTGTCTTATTTGCAGAGGCGGCTCAATTTTTAGGGAGACCTTAGGCGAAAATTTCAAATGGGCCCTTTTAAAATATACTTTAAAAAGTAATTAATATTAACTAATATTTTATTTAATTATTATTTTATTGAAAAATAATTCTTCTAGCTTTTTAAGATGCAAAATTTTTAATCAAGTTTTTGTATTTAAGTTTTGCTAATGTATCTTTTTCTATAGAGCAGTTGCAAGCCCTGCCGTCAGTCTGAGGTCTGGACGACGGGGGCGGTGAAGAGTGAGGCTGCACAGAGAGAGTTTTAATTTTGAAAAATTCTCTAATTATAATTAAATAGTTAGGGAGAGTGACAAAGACAGCTGAGGAAGTGGAAGAGAGTCCTCTTTAATTATAATTAAATAGTTATAGGGAGCGGAGGATATAAGCTTGGGAAAGTGGAAGAAACTCATGCTTTTCCTGTTAATATAAAAATGAAGAGGGAAAAAAATCAAAAAAGCGTGGATGAAGGATTCAAACTCGAGCAGGTAAAGCCCACACAATTTCTAGTCATGTCCAATAACCACTCCGGAATACCCACTTGAACAAATAAAAAACATTTTTAATATTTTATATTTCTTATTTTAGTTAAATACTAATTTACACTATAATTTTGGAGGCCCTATTATATTTGGGGGCCCTAAGCGACTGCCTCATTTGCCTAGAGGTTGAGCCGCCCCTGCTTATTTGGCTTTGATTTTAGTCCCACATTGAATATGATATCAGAGGTTGAGTGGTATATATACTAACTCCTCCCGTACTTATTGTTATGAGTGTTGGGCTATTGGCCACTTCCCTACACGCGCTGAACCGGGCCGGGATCGGGTGGAGCGCGCTCACGACCTGCGGACACGAATGCAATTCGATTCATGGGTTCTTGAGCTTGGAAAAATTTTGTTTTGATTTTGTCCATTTTAAAATTTTATTTAAAATTCTGTTTTGATATTTTCAGAATTTTCTGTTCAGTTTGACCCATTCTTCGGATCTGCTCGCGAATATCGTAAATTACATGATCATGTGCGGATCTGGAGCGAGGCTGTTGCAACCGCTGGACACCGAGAATCTATAAATACTGCTTCTCGCAGTTCATTCAATTACTTGCAAAAACAGTTACAACATTCTGTCTCCCTCCTCTATATTTCTTTATTACAAAATTCTGGTTCAACTTTTGGTGATTTCTCAAGGATTTTTTTTACTTTCGGGCAACGAATCTCCGTCTGAGTAGAGGCCTAGCTCATCGTCCTGGGCTGGGTGCTGGTGAACTAACGGGGGAGTTTTTACTGCTGGAAGAGGAGGTCTTTTCAAAGTCCGGACGAGAGACCAGTTGTCTTTCTTCTAGGACAGTGCTTCTGCATGACTACACCACCCCAGGCCAGCATTTTATTTTCTTTTTAATTCTTCATACTAGTTGCATGCTTAGGACAAGTGTTTGGTTTGATTAAAAGATTTATGTTTTAATTGGTTGCATGATTAAAAATTTAAAAATACTGTTATATATCCTACACCTGATTCTATTTTTAACATTTTTAGAACCTTTTTTTATATGCGTTTAAATCTTCTCTGTTTTTACACTACCCATTGGACTTCAAATGTTCATATGGTTATAGTTCAGAGAGCGTTTGGATGTCCAACATTAGGAAAATATATGATTTTTGGCAGATTTTGAGATAAAGCAATTCATGATATTTCAAGGTGAGTGTTCGGATAGCTAGGGGAAATGAAAATCTCCTAAAACCATGATACTCAAAATTTCTATTTTTGAGTAGGAATTTCAGTTTTCGTGATTATCTTTTCTATTATGTAGTTATCTTATTTTATATTTCTTATTTAGGGTTTATAATTTTTCAAACAAAACATTCAATGATATTAAGTTTCTTTGAAATTCTGTAACTTCCAAATCTGTGAAAAACTAAAAAAACTATTTTTTATTTTATCTATAAAAACATCCAAACACAATGAATTCTTCCATAGAAGTCCAGATTATTGGCCTTTCTCTGACCTTGGGTTGGCAACCCCCCCCCGCCACACACACACACCCCGAGTTGGAGTCATCCAAATGAAAGGCGCAAAACAATTTAACATATAACTGACATTTAACCCTTCTCCCCAGACACTTCTCATTTCTAGGGGAGAATGTGGAGGTTGAATTGAAGTGTGCCCTCATTAAGAGCCTCTTTAGGCAAGCTGGACAAAATTTTAGGATTGTTAGCAGTTGAAAGATAATAATGAAATGAGAATGCTCCAAGAATATTTGTGTGCAACCTGTTGTGGTTTGAGATGTTGGAGATCTAATGGCATAACACAAACTTTGGCCTTTGGACTCTAAATATCAAATTTGGAAATATGAATTTATGTATCAAAAGAAATGGTCATGTTAACATAGTTGTATTACCATTCATTGCTGGCTATACGTTATTCTGACAGTTAACCTTCATGCAAGAAATTCGCCTTCATTAAGAAACGAAGGTTTCAACTTTGTTACATTCTCATCTGTAGTTCGTACTGCATTCTTTTGTTGCTTAAGGGTATACATTCGGTGGTTTCTTCTTCAGTTGAGGTCAATAATAAAAAATAAAAAAAAAATCCCATGGATGTCCTTCACCTTTCTTTTGATACTCCCAGACCATTGTCTTAACTGCACTTGTTGGTCATGTTGGACGAGAACAGGAGCCAAGTTCCAATACTGCAGGAGTGAATGCAAATATATACATATGACAGTTCTTATGAACCTTAGATCCATACACGACCATTTTCCTGAAAAAAGAGATTGAAATGCACAAATGTTAATGGCAGAAAAAGGAATGACTTGCTGGAAAAATGCTCTGTATTTAAGATAATACTGATGTTCTTAGACGAACGTTTTAAATAGACTTCTGATGCATCTCAAAAGTTGAAATTCATGGCATGGACAGGAAAACTGTGATTTTACTGTTCAGATATGCTGGAGAATATTCAAAAATTCTTGAAAGTAATTTTCTGTTCCTCTGGGTTGTATATCTCACATAGAAATAGAGGATTCTAACTAGGAAGGGGGGTTGACTTTTCATATTTGTACAATGACATCATCTTGGTTCCCACACCCTTACAGATATTGTACAATGACATCATCATTAGTTTGTTAATTTCCCTTGGTATTTGTATTCTTGAAATAAAAACTATAAAATGTTGGTTTTTATGTTTTGAATATTATATGAGTATAGACAGGAAATCTTGGACTCTATCTGATCCATGCAATAGAAACTTAGTCAGATCCAAACTATACATTTTGGCCACAAACTGTCCCCCACTTCTTGGAGCCTTGAAGCACATCAAGTTGAAGGTTTCCATTTAAATACGAAAGTGTCTCAAGTGTATTTCCACAAGAGTTAAACATGGTGTAATTTTGGTATATTTAAGTACGCTATCAATTCTTTTGATGTGACATTTTTTTTGGTACCCACTTCATGTTTCAAGTTTCAACATTACATTTCTTGGGTACATCTTGGATACTTTCGGATTCTGTTACATGTCCTGTATTAAAGGAACATATCCATCACAAGCCCTCTATTTTAACTCTATGCATTACACATATTGGGCTGTGCTTTTCCTTTATAGTTTCTTGTAAAATTTTAATGTTGATGAAAATATATCATAGAAACTCAAACTATGTTTGGATATATATTAAGTATTCCATTTAATGGTAAAAAGAAATATAAATGGATCCCTATTCTTATATGTTTATTGAGAAATGCAAATATTTAACGTTTATCATATCTGAACTTTACGCTTTTGTCATCGTTGTCAAAATCAATAACTGCAAATCATGGTTAAAAATCTCGGTATTAGTATAGACCAATGATTTTTAGTATCGATATCATCAATATCGACCATAGCTGCAATATCGACACCGATACTGGCCGATATTATAGGGTTAATATGTATCGGGTAACTCATAACTCAACCCAAGATATTGCTGATATATATTAGAGTCGGCCAATAGTTGAAACCATATCTGAAATATGTGTGTGTGTTTGTGTGTTTGTATATTTGTATATATATATACATACATACATACATACATACATACATATATATATATATATATATATATATATATATATATATATATATATATATATATATATATATATAAGGGTTACTGTACCTCAGTCGCCAGCTGAGAGAGTTTCTCAGCCGGCATGACGTGGCTTCATATTAGCCGCAGAGAAGTCAAAAATTTAGGCGGTAAAAGGAGACCCTCAACCACTTTTCGTTACCCAATGACTGAAGTACCCTCAGTTTCACTTTTAACCTGCTACAACTATTCCTCCACTAAAAAAATTACAGATCAGAAAATTTTGAGCTTTTTCAAACAAAAAAATTACAGATCTTGATAACTAAATTTTAGAAAAATAATTTATTTTAAAAGAATGCAACCATGGTCGCACTTATGTTCAAGTTTTTTTAAAAATATGTTTTAATCATAATAAGAATCTATTATCACGACTTGAAACCGTTTTTTTTGTTTTCTTAAACTGCAATCGAAGTCGCAGTTTCTAAAAAGAAAAATTTTCGATTTAATTTTTTAATATTATTTTCACTTTTTAGATTTATTTTTGTTTTACATTGCGACCTTTGGTCGCAGTGTTGTAGCCTTTTTTTTATTTTTTTGATTAGGGTCGCAATACTTTTTTGACCTTCCTAAGCTAAATAGAATACTGCGACCGTGGTCGCAGTTTTATAAAATAAGAGTCGCAGTCAATGTAAGCAGTGACAATAATCTCATAAGTTAATTAATTAAGATGATTAGAAGATTGCGACTTCGGTCGCAGTCTTATGTAACAGCAGTCTCTTTGAGAATATTTTGTTTGATAACAATGCGACCTTGGTCATAGTATTTTTATTAAGTAATCTTAAATAGGATGCTGCGATCATAGTCGCATTCTTATGAAACAAGAGACATAATCAATTGAAGCAGTGAACAATGTCTCGAAAGTTAAGTAATTAAGATGATTAGAAGACTGCGACTGAAGACTGCGATATTGGTCGCAGTCTTATGTAATAGCAGTCTTTTTGAACTTATTTTTCATTTTTGCGACCAAGGTCGCAGTCTTTTTATTAATAAATTTTAATTGGACTGCGACTTTGGTCGATGTCTTATAAAACAAATAGTTTGAAGATGAAATTTTATACGGCCTCACTTTGGAAGAAGAAGAGAAAAATCACGATGAAAATATTGAAGCTGACATACCAAGGGAACATGAACTTGTCAAAATAGTTGCTGGAGATCTAGGTCTGCGACTAAAAATTAATATCTGATCCCGCTCTCGCTTTTTAGAACAATATTTTTATAAGTCAAAAATCTAGATCTGACAGCGTGAGAAGACACAGAGAGATAGACATATAAAAGAGGAGAAAATAATAATAAAGAATATAAACTAATACATCATCCCAAGAAAAAGACAAACGATGGGGGCTTTTAGTAATTTCAATTATTTTCAAAAGTGGGACGTCATTTTAGATTGTCGAATTATGTGGCTCATAATGTGCCACGTCACCGCAGGCTGAGAGAGTCTCTCAGCCGTCGGCTGATATACATATTTCTGACACACACACACATAAATACATGCGCTCGCGCGCACACAGACACACATGAAAACACGTGTGCGCATGCATACACGCATGCACATCCACAGCAACATGCTGTTCTATGTCTATCTGTGTCCAATGGTTTTCAGGACTTGTCATATCTACACCCGGTGTTGTGTGGTTTTCAGGTGGCATATTTGTAGGAGCAGCACACCCTGCAAATATGCATGATTCAGCAATGTTGTGAATATTAGAGAACAATGTCTTTATCCCAAAGTTCTATGATCAGATGTATCAATCCTTCTTCATTTAAAAATTTGACATATGGCTCATTCATCTTACTTGGTTCTCACAATAATAACTTTATTCGGTTGATCATTTGGTGACCAGTCAGCATGCATGGTTAAGTATCAGTTCCTAGACACTGCAAACATGTCTTAGCGTACCTGATATCATATGCTATCCCTGAAAATTTATTTCATTATAATGTTTACTTTAATTTCAAATTTGAAATTTATAAGCATCTGATAATCTTAATTGGATTCTTCTTTCTTGTTGATCTCTTTCATGTGTTCTCCTAGTACTTCCCATTGCTATTTGGTATGCACGTCTCATGATTACTTCCCTTTCATGAATATCCCTAGGGCGAATTCAATTCTGGAAAATCTACCGTTATAAATGCACTTCTTGGAAGAAGGTACCTCAAGGAAGGAGTAATTCCTACGACAAATGAGATCACTTTGTTATGTTATTCTGAGAAAGATTTTGATGAGCAAGAAAGATGTCAAAGACATCCAGATGGACAATTTATATGCTACTTATCTGCACCAATTCTTGAGAATGTAAGTTCCTTTAAACATATTTCCGTGTGTCTATGCAAGTTATTTTCTAGCAAATGCCCTTTTTTTTGCATCTACTAGATGACGACTAATTCTTATTTCATTGCAATTTGCTTTTCATTCTTCTGATACTTTCTAGGATGTTCTGTATCCTCTGAATACTTATTAATGTTTTTCCAGTAACTATCCTCAGAAGTGCGAGACAAATGCCCTACAAGTTGGCTATACGCACGGCCAAGATTGCTAACTCCTAGATGAAAAATAGTTTCAGCATTTGTTGTTAATACTTGTCAAGTAGCCATTCTAAAATAGATTTCGTGTACAAAATAGGTCATTATTTTTGGAGCATTCTGGTCAAAGTTTTGTACTTCTGAATGATCGAAAAGTGAAATTTAACTAGAGTGGAAGAGTAACAACTAATACAGGTTTGGGTTCAGTTGTGGTGAATTATAGTTCCTGAAACAAACTATCAGGCTGAAGAAGTTTCTTCTCGGCTTACATGAGCTATTGGCCCTCCTAGGAGGGGGGTCAAACAAGTTGGTTGTTTGCAAATAGCTAATGTTTGGAAGTCTGGCCGAAAAAGAAACAATTCGAATTGTAAACAAGCTTTTCATCTTTGTTTGGCTTGAATATGATCAATGTGTCTTTTATATATTTGTAGATATATAGTAATGTGGGTGTTATTGGTAGGTTTTCCTTTCACATTTATATACATTACCTTTGAGTCGAGTGCAGCTCCCAATAACAAATCTTTTGCTTTAGTTCTTCTAGACTTTTTTTCTTTTCTGTGGAGAGTTGAAGACTTGCTTCCTGGTTGTATTAGCTTAAATCCTGGTAGATTTCTATACTTGTGAACTAGCCTTCTATAATATGGCAGGTTATCTTTTCCGCACCTAGCTCGGAATGTGGCACCAAATGGGGGGAGTGGTATCAGATTAATTGGTGGTTGGAAAATTTGATCAATATTTGTTCCTGAAGACTTGTGCTCTGTAGTTTAGCCTGTCTTGATGGGCAAAAGATGAGATGATGATGATCAGAGTTCGTCGGTTATAAATACTTGGCAAGGGATTTAATACCAACTTGGGGGGTTGATGTGAAGTTTATAGCTAGTTGTAAAAGTTTTGATTAATATTTACATGGAGACTTGCGCTCCACATTAGACTAGACTTTCATTGAAAATGCTTCACAGGCTTAGATGATGTTGATGATATGAGTGTCAATTGCATAAGGCATTCATGAGTAGCTTATATTGCCTTAGCCAGGGTTCTACAAACCTGCGGTTCGGAATAACAAGCAGAAGTAACAAACAATCACCTTGAAAAGAGAAAAAAACGTTTTCTCTACTAAACTATCAAATTTTATTAGGAACTTGAATAGAAACACTAGCACATACATCTAAATTTTTAATCTTCAACTTAGTCATGACTTTATTCCTAGCATGACGCCTTTATCAATAGCGTTGCATAAACTTTGTCTCGAGAAAAAATAACGAAAAGATCCAAGTCTAAGAAAAAAAAGCAGGTGTTAGATATCAAAACTAATTTCATAAATATGTGCGTTTACTGAAGAAATAACATGTCCAAAAAATGAGTGTGCAGAAATGAGAATGCTGAGATGGCTAAGAGTAACTACACTTAAGAGATTGAAAAAGAGATATGTCTGCTATTCAATTCGCATTGGACATGTATTTAAAAAGTGAATTTAAAAAAAAAAACCACTGCACAAAAGGCCCAGATTTCGGCCCATATAAAGGTGCTCGACATGTGGGGGCATGTTAGAATATAAATATAGTACCTTCAACCTTCACTAAAACTTCTGAGTTTTGGTATAGGGGTTGTTTGGTTGCAAGGAAGTGGGCGGAAGTAAGGAAATAGGGAAGCATAATTGCTCATTTTTTTATCCATCCAAACATCGGAAAAGGAAAATAAGAAAACCCTTTTTCCTTTTCTCTTTTCTCTTTTACACAATCATTTCCTCACTTCCAGAGTGCTACAATTAATTTTGTGGTCATGTAAATCTCATTTGTAATAAGTTGTAGCACAAAATAGTTAATTTTTTGATCATGTAAATCTCACTTGCATTCTAATTACAGTCTATTTTTTATTTTTCATAATTAATTTTTATTTTAATATTATTTTACGGTCAACTTTGTGGTCAACTTTTCCAATTCCACTTTCACATTACCATCCAAACACCGGAAAAGACAAAACATTTTCCAAACCACACTTCCCAACAACATCCAAACACCGGAAAACTTACTAACCAATTCCCAAGTTCCAAAAGGAATTATTACCACTTCCTCAATTCCTCACTTCCTCACTTCCACCCTTAACCAAACAGGCCCATAGTGACAAAGACTTTAATAGGATTCAAGAGCACTGGAAGGGTTTGAGTGTTCCCACTGCAAATAGTGTTGTAAATTGAAGTTATTCACAATGGTTGAACACATTCAAAATTTGTCTTACAGATCAAAGCAAGCAGTAACACCTTACAGAAGAAGCTCCCTTTACTGATGCTTGCTATGGTACAGAAAAGAGAGATGACGGTACAGGAAGATGCACAAATCATTTCTTTGCTACGGAACTCTATGTATTATTTAGGGAATAAATCTTTTTTCCTAACTTAGGTTGTAAGTTAGCTTTTCTTTGGGCTTAAGTTGGGACTTATTACAAGTAGAGTCGTTTTTTCATGTAAACCAAATCATGAGATTATGAATGAGTGAGTTTGTGATTGATCTTGTCATGCTGTGAAGCCATTTTTCTTGATGGGGGGTGAGGTTATCATCAATTCTTGGGTCGTGTGGAGCCATCTTCTTCTATCTTTTATTTTTTCTCTATTATGTTCTTTTTGCTTCCACTTGTGTGCGCGCTCTGTACCCCATCAGTCCTCCAACTATCTTGATCCATCTAAAGTGTTGTGATCAATTGAGGAACAATGTAAGGAGTGGCTTTAACAATGGCTTGGAATTGGGAACAGATTTTAACAATGTGATTCTCACGAACTAGTAAGATTCACTTCATAGTTTATTTCCGTAAAGGGTCTTGAATTGGATTTCTATTCGTTAACCCGATTTTTCCCACACCAGTGTTAACAGAGCATATACAGGGCAGATACCCTGGTATCCTAATTTGACTCTGATTGCTATCTAAATCTGCTCTGATATCCGCCAGATATATGAAAATAGGAGATAGACTTGTGTCATTCCGGAAGGGTTCGAGGCCGAATCCTTCTCACTCAAATACCGACATCTGACATTCAAATATAAGATCCACTCCGTTGAAGTTGATTTATATTATTTCAAGTATGTATAAACTAAAAATCAAGTGCTTTGAATACATTTTGCCCGTGCATCAAGTAGGGGAAAAACGGACGGCTTAAATAGTGAGTTGGTTGGTTTAATGGTGTAGAATATTTGAAACCTAACAAAAATTGGTTTGTAGGGTTTTTTAAATGTTTAGATCATGATCAAATGACCGGATGGAGAATTTGTATGTCTAAAGACACAGATCTATCCAATTCATTACTTTCGGCCGTCCATTTTGCGCCGCTTGATGGATGAGCAAATATTCAAAACACTTGATTTTTGATTTATAGATAGTTAAAATAATATAGATCAACTTCAATAGAGTAGATCTTGTATTCGAATGTCAGAGGGTCGTACTTGAGTGGGAAGGATTCGGGATCGAATCCTTCTGGAATGACACAAGTCTATCTCATGAAAATAGTATCTATATCTGAATCCAATGGAGAATCTGCAGTATTTATCCATATAATGCTAATAGAATTTAAAATATAACTAGAAGTTATATGTATGTAAACTCATCAAAATTGATACTTACAATACCAAATCCAAAAAGTGTAATTACTAATTTAGTTATAGTCAGTTACATATTAAAATATTAAGTATATATTATTTTTATTCAACACATATATAAATAAGATTGGTAGTGAAAGCTTAGCATGATACTTCTTTAATTTTTATTCCAAGGTTTCTTTTATAGCCAAAGCTTCCTTCTCAGCAACAATTTGGCGTGTATGGCAAGAAAGAAACATAATGATTTTCCAGTCCCAAGAGATGAACAAAGTATTGGTATTTAGGAACCTATATGAGGACATACATGCTCTAGTTCAAGCCTGCTATTGGAAAGTGTCAGCAAATCATATAGAACAGGAAATACTGAGTAATTGGGGTATGTAAACGTAATGCTATAGTTGGTTAGGTGCCTATTTAAGCTACATTCATATAACTAGGTTAGTGTTGATGGATCATGGATGATAAAGTGCCCTCTCCTCAATCTAACTAAACTTATGTGCTTAATAAGTGCCTAAGAGGGAGCGTAGCTTGTATTTTGTATCATGTTTTACATCAATGAAATTTTTTACTTTCCAAAAAAAATGTATGTATATGTGTGTATGTATGTATATATACATGCATAGGAGGGGAAACTACTAATAAGAACAGAACCAACACGTCGTGGCTCCACCCCTCCACCTGTTAGGCCCAAGCCCGCCCTCTATGTATCTATTTTTGTGTGTATGTATGTATGTATACATGCATAGGAGGGGAAACTTCTAATAAGAACAGACCAACCCGTCGTGGCTCCACCCCTCCACCTGTTAGGCCCAAACCCTCCACCACTACAGACCTTCACAAAATTTCCCGCTAAAAATTCGCCAGTGCATCATGGTTCGGGCCGGGTTACAAACAGATCTGGGCCATCTTTTCAGGAAACATAAAAACATTTATCTTGTGAAAAAAAAGAACAGAAATTAGTGCATCTTCTATGTAAATATAAAGAGATTCAGTTTGACAATGTAGGACCAGGATAGGCATGTTTAGGATACCAGTCAACTAGGAGGTTTTAGTTGGGAGTCTTCAGGCAAGTGTCTTACATGTAGGGCCTGTTTGGCTGTTGTAAGTGACTGTAAGTCGTAAGTGCTAAACTCTTTACAGTTGTAAATAAGTTTTACGCAAGTAAGTGTAATGATGTTTGGTTGGTAATGAGAAATTACAAGTGGGAAAGTATATTGTGTTTTACTGTGTTTCGTTGATAATGTGTAAGTCGTAGGTGAAAAGTTGACCACAAAACTAACTGTTTGGTGATTTAAACATATTAAATGTTAAAAAATAATAAAAATATAAAAATTAAAAATATTAAAAATTTAAAATAAATTAAAAAAATAAATATTAAAAAATTAAATATTAAAAATACCAAAATATTAATTGTCTGCAATACAGATTTACATGATCACAAAATTAACTGTTTGTGCTGTAAGTAGAGATGTTAAATGGGCCTACCATGGCGGGCCAATTGCCGGGCTCCCCGTTCGTAAAAAGGCAGGCGGCCCGGCCCAGCGGGTTCCAGTTTGCTGGACTCGGGTCCGGCCTGCGACCTAGCCGGACTGAGTCCATGCCGGACTTGGGCCGGTTAATTTATATAAAAAATTTAATTTTTAAAAAAAACCTAAGTTCATGCTAAAAATTCAAAAAATTCTAAAATATCCCAAGTTAAATATTATTCTAAAAATAAAAATTTGACAAAGAAGACTCCAGGTTGTGAAATAAAAATGTAAATTTTTTTATTAATGATCCAATAAAATGGATAAATGGATACAATTTGTCAAATACAATGAACTATAAATTTAAAATTTTGAAATTTATCATTCTTAAATAAAAAAATACAAGTCTTCAAACATTTTATCACTCAGAAATAAAAAATTACAAATCTTGTAGAGGTCTTCATTCATCTTCTGGGGTGTCTTCGATGAGATTGTCAATTATTTTATTTTGGCTTTTCTTTTCCGCATCCAACCAATCCTTCCCGCTTATGGTTATCTTGATTGCATCTAATGCCAGACGGTTCCTCGTATCTTGTAGCACTCGACCACATGTGCTAAAAGCAGACTCCGATGCTACTGTAGATACTAGAAGGATTAGTAAATCATGTGCCATGATGAAAAATATAAGATAAATTGATACCTGTAATTTTCACCATACCAAAATATCAAAAATTTCAAATCTTGAGTCTGGATCGATATCAGGAGTTGCAACACGTTGGATATAATAATGGAGCTCATTTAATGTGTCAGAGGTTCTAGATTTTTTTAGATGCTGATAAAAGATCTGAAAACAATGAACTTTTATTCCTAGTTGAAGAAGAAATTGAGATGAAGAAAATTGTTTATTTTCATAGGTAGCTTCATAATAATTATAAAGCTATTTATAGAAACCTTAATATCTGCCCAGATTATGGGAGCACTATCATCATATTCCATTCTTTTATAAAAATTTTCAAGTAAAAATTTACATCCATAAAATTTAATCCTAGGACCTATACTAGCAGCAAAATAAAAAATATAAGAAATTTTTTCCCAGTATTTATTAATTTTTTTCCATGGGAGGAATAATATCTCAAAGAAAATCATTCTATTTGAATGTAGAAAGTATCTCGATAATTTCAGTTAACTCATAAAATACTAAACTAGTAGTGAGATAATAAATACCAGAAAATAATTTTGTTACTTTTTGAAATTTTTTCAAAAATTCACAAATAACTTTACAAATTCTCATTCCTCATTACAAATAAAATAGTCAGGCAATTCCAAAGAAATGAACATATCTATTGCTCGTTGATAAGGAATCGCTTTACTCAATATATGTTAAGTTCCAACAAGTTTTTACATCTTGAGGTAATTTTTTAGCAGGGAGGTCTACGCTGGAACAAATACTTTGGAAGGTTTGTCTTCTTGGGCCGCTGCTTTTAATAAATATAATAGTTTTTCTAATTTTTTAATATAACCATTAATTAATTTTAAACCATCTTGTACACATAAGTTAATAATATGACAAAGTACAAACACATCGAATATGAAAAATTTTGCCATTCGAAAATAGCTTCTAAATAATTTTTCAAAATCTCAATTGCTGCAGTATTTTCGCTAGCACTATCAAATGAAATTGCATAAATTTTGGAATTAATTTTATATTCTCTAATGACATTCATTATAATCATACTTAAGTTTGAGGGCAATTTTTCAAAAACATCATTTAAAAAAAATTAATTTCAATAATAGACCCGCCCCAAAAATATTTTCAAAAATGGCCTGCTGACAAGCCACGTCAGCGTCATGTCAGCACTGGTCGCCATCGTGGCACTGGCAGTTGCGGAAGGGGTTTTCTTTTCTATCAGGGTTGGCAACCCTGGTCGAACTATATATTTTTTACTCCTTTTGTGTGACCGGGGTTGCCAACCCTGATCATGCGTCCAACTTTTCGACCAGGGTTGCAAACCCTGTCGAGTAATTTGGTAAAAATTAAGTCCATCCTCGGCCGGGGTCAACCTCGGCTTAGAGTGAGTGGATGTGGGACCCACTAGATTCCACATCTATAAACCCTCAGCCATTTCTCTTAACTCGATCTCTCTCCAGCTCTCCTTCCTCCCCCCCCTCTCTCTCAATGGCATGCCCTAGGTTCCTCCGACGCCGTGCCGCCTCCGATGGTGCCTCGCCGACGCCGACGTCTCCTTGCTCCGAACGATGCCTTTACTCCGCCGACGACTCCCTGCAGGTATATTTTCTCATTTTCTATCCCCCTTCTACCATTTCTCTTCCCTCTTTCCGCCACCCCTGCCCCACCGACCGCCCCCTCTCTCCCCCCACTTTCTCCTCTCTCTGTCACTTTCTTTGTCCCATCTCTCTCCTTTCTCTCCCCTCTCTCATAGTTCAAAGTCACGGTCTCGTCCGCCGACTCGGTGGACACCATTTCTCATCGGTCGCGACGTCTCGGAATAGACTTAGGTGATACGAACAAAAAGTTATAAATAAAGCTCAAAAAATTCTGAAAAAATCACAACAAATTTTAAAAAAATTTAGACATCAATTTTCATGTATCACATGTTCAAAAAATTATTTTGTGGGGGTAATTGGGGAGATAGGATGATTTGAGGGGGTAAATATAAGAAATATATTAATTTGAGTGATAAATTTTGAAATATGAAAAATATGAGGGTAAATCTAAAAAAACCAAAAAAGAAAAAAAGGAAAAAAAAAAATGTAAGATAGACAGAGAGGGTGAGAGAGAGAGAGAGCAGGTGAGAAGAGGGGGGAGAGAGATCGATTGGAGGGTGAGAAGAGAGGGTGAGAGAGACCGGTTGGGGTGAGAGAGATCAGGTGAGAAAAGGGAGGAGGGAGCGAGATCAAAGGGAGGAAAGAGAGAGGGAAAGCTCTCTCCCCTCTCTGATCTTTCTCCCTCTCTGATCTCTCTCAGTCTCTGATCTTGTTCGAAGACTTGGCAGAGATCGACGACGACGGGCGGAGATTGGAGGTAAGTTTTTTTTTTGCTTTTTTTTTTTTGCAATGACGACTGGCCGTCAGTCGAAGATCAGATCCATTATTTTTTGATTTTATGGCATGACTTGGTGGAACTCGGAGTCGGCTCGGCCGTATCAGCCGAGTCAACCCAAGTCCATTGGTTGACTCGGCCGATACGGCCGAGCCGACTCTGAGTTCTCCTCGAGTCGACTGAAAATGGCGAAAAAATGCGACTCGCGGACCGGATTCGGAACGGGGGAGGCCATTCCGGTTCTGACTCCGTTTCGGTTCTGACTCGGTCGAGTCGGAACCGGAATGGCCGAGTTTTCGAACCCTGCTCTCTCTGTCATTCTCCCTCTCTTCCCTGTCACTTTCTCTCTCCCTCACATTTTAATTTTAATTTTTTATATCCACAAGTATATTTCTAAAATGTGATGCAATTGGATGATTTTAGAATTTCAGAATTTAGAGAAATAATTTGAAACCATATGTATGTAAATTTAGACTAATATGATTGTAGTATTATGATTTTACTCTTTTGTATCAGGTTGTTATCATCACCACTTTGTTTCTGTTATCATCCTCATCATAATGTGTAGAGTTCCTCTTGTTTGTTGGTCTAACGGTACTCTAATAGTAGATAAGGAGGGTAACCAAAAATATGTTAATAGGGTAGTAAAACCCGTGATGGTTAATAAATCAATCACATTGCATGAATTGGTAGAGAAAATTCATCGAATCACCAGGATTAATTCAAACGAGCATCAGATTCACTTGACATGCAACTGTCCACTTGTACAGGGCGTTTTATAGCCGTGCAAATAACAGATAATGATACACGAATAATGCTTGAATTGCATCCGTTTGTGAATTCAACATAGACATGTGGAGAAAAAAGATGTGAACCACCGAATGCATGGAGAATTCTCACGTATGCTCGATTTGGATAATGAATCAATGAAATTCATGTCCCCGATGCATAGTATGTAAGTAATTGTAAAATATTTTTGGTCGATATATATATATATATATATATCTTTATACTAAGTGAACATACCTATCAATCTGGCGCAAGATGAGATCCATTAAACTATGTGACATCACATGTGTATCCATACACAATGCATGTCTCCCCAGTTCAAGCACCGCAGGTTGACACAACATATCTCACTCCTCCTCAGTTAAATTTAACACCAACGGAGCATCCAAGTGCAATTAGGTAATATTGAACCTTATTGAAATTATCATTTATGCTATAGGATGACACCTTAACTTTACATTTGTATATTATGATGAAATTATCATAGATGTATTATTATGATGTTTTGAGAAATGGGGTTGTGATATAGATGTATTTATTATATTATATTGGTAATAATCAGATATGGGCAGGGTCTGTTCTCTGCCATCTGTCACTGGCTTAGCTGGGGTTGCCAACCCCGACCAAGACAAATGCTGCCTTTTTACAACCATGGTGGCAGCCCCGGTCAAGAAATAATGCTGTAATTTTTTGATCGGGGTTGCCAACCTAGTCAGAATATACTTCACAAACGTCAGATCGAGGTTGGCAACCCTAGTCAAGTTTTGGGCTTTTGATAAAATATAACTCACTTCGACTGGGGTTGCCAACAACCCCGTCTTAAAATTCATGTTGAAAAAAAAATATAATGTACGATCAAGGTTGGCAACCTCGACCGAAACCCGCAGCGCCACGCTGGCGGTAATGCTGACATGGCGTCGACGTGGCTTGTCAGAAGGCCATTTTTGAAAATATTTTTGGGGTGGGTCTATTTTTAGAATTAATTTTAAAAAATGGGTTTTTTGAAAAATTGCCCTAAGTTTGAAGCATTGTGAGGATGAGAAAACTTTTTAAAATTGATAATTTTTTGTTTAAAATTCAATCAGAATTAATATAATGTGCAGTAATAACAATATAATGATAGCCATTAAGAGCTTCCCAACAATTAGAAGTAACTACAACTTTATGTGACAAAGAAAATAAAATTACAATTAATATTTTTTTGTTCTTCAACTACTCTAAACATTCTGATCTTATAGTATTCCTACTGACCGACTCATAATCCAGATTATGAGTGGTTTTAATATATTTTGTAAACGCATCCTCTTCAGCCATACTAAAAGGTTGTTCATACGGAATAAGATATTTAGCTAAATTAGTTTGACCTGCAGCACAATTATAAGTAAATGTGTCTAGTGTGCCACCTAAAGTTTAATTTGAGTTTGTCGTGGTTGGTGTTCAGGGTTTTTACTCTTAATATGTCTACTAAGTGGGCTGGTTCCAATATTTTTTGAAAAAGCATATGAAACATCTGGACACACTTGCATTAAGCCTTCCTAGCTCCATCAACTATTACTTTATTAAAATATTTTCAAACTCCAGATTTAAGACTTGTAGAGGTAGTTGATATGATGGGGACATGAGTCAAATTTTTTTGTTTTTGAGTCTGAGTCTGTATTTTCTTTTATTTTATTAATAGTCTTTTCTTTATTTTTAGTATTGTGTTTTATTTTAATCCCACACCGGGTATGTGAAAAAAAGTCTGTAATTGTAAATCTATTTAAAGGCTACATTGCTTTCAATAAAAATAGACTAGAATTTGAGAAAAAATTATTTTGGGAGTATTTTTTTTGAAAGGTGTGTTGCCCATGATGAGGTGTGAAACCCTAGCTGTGAAACCGAGCGTGCGGCGTGAGGTCAAGATCGATGAGTGCGGCGTGAAGCAGCATGAGGTCCGTAGAGGTGGAATGCCTTCTCACTTATCCCTTAGGTAACGATGAGTCATCTACTATTTTCTTTCATCTCTTAATTTTTTTCAAAATCCGTAGACCTTCCTCCCCTGTTTCACATCATGATACCTCAAGAGAACTAAAAAGTATCTGAGGAGTAGTGGCAGGTTTATAAGAAGCATTAAACTCTGAGGATTCTGTAAATGGAATATGTGGAACGTTGGTTAAAGGCAAATTAAGTGCCAGCCACTCTTCATTTCTCAAACTAAAACTTGCATTAATTCTTGAACCAGATGTCTGGCAAGGGTCTGTTGATGAAGAAAATGTGTCCATTACTTCTAACTAGACAAGAATATAATTACCTCACAGATGTAATTTCACATAGACAGCTTGTAGAGCTTGAGAATTTGAGAGAGAAAACTCAATGCAGAGCTTGGGAGAGAGAGAGACTGTAGAGCTTGAGAGAGACTTTGTAGAGAGTTTTTTTTATATTTTTAGAGGATTTGTTGTAATGAAATAGAGTGTGGAAGAGGGGGTATTTATAGAGTGGAAGAGGGTTTTTTTTGTATTTTTTAAGCAAAAACTCAAAGCAAATGCTATTTTACCGTTGGGGGGTATTTGTTAAAAAAAATTACAAACAGCTCCCCTAATGATCTGATTCTAACCATTAGAGGGTATTTGCAAAAAAAATTGCAAAAGCCTCCCGACGGCGCCGTTAGGTCTGCCGGCCCGCTCGTGGTGTGCCCAACGGGCAGACCTGCCTGCCGCCAGGCCGGGTTGGCACGGTTGGGTTGTGCCCGCAGCCGTGGTTGGGCTGGACCCTTGCTGGGCACGTGGTCGGCCCGGGCCCAGACTGGGCCGTGGCCCAGATTTTTTGAACCCTAGTCCGGCCCGTAAGGGATCCGGACCTGGGCCGGGTCTGGCTCAGGTATATGGTGGGCCAGCCCGGGCCCGGGCCACAGCGGGCCGGTATGGCCCACTTGACATCCCTAGCTGCAAATAGCTGTAAGTGAGATTTGCATGACCACAAAATTAACTGTTTAGGCTGCAAGTGGGGCTGTAAGTGGGATTTGCATGACCATAAAATTAATTATTTAGGTTGCAAGTACATTTTATGACTTACAGCCCCAAACAAACACTGTAAGTGATTTTGGTGCAATTGTATTTTACCGCTTTCAGGCCAATTATGGGAAAGAAACACACCCGTAATAAGTATTCCCAATTCCTAAGAAAAATGCTATTGCCATTAATTGCTATCCTGTAGAAGTATGCCTATTTGGATTGTTCTTGTTAATATACACTGTTAGCACAATCCAACAACCTAAGCTTTTGCCTAAGGTGGTTTGCTGATATGGTATCAGAGCACTCACGAGTAAGAGTCTTGTGTTCAAACCCTGTCATAAACAATTAAAAAGAAAGGTCCTCATGGGTGTTGCACTCTCCATGTGAGGGGGAGTGTTAATATAGATTGGTAGCCTACAACTCAACACCTAAAGTTTTTTGATGAGGTGGAAATTCCTCAAGGGTTGTACAATGTGATTGGATGGAGGAGTGTGATGTGTTTGTTTGATCATGAAGCCTCATATTTCCACATCCAGCTTGCAGTAATTCTTGAGTGTAATTACATTCCAAATTTAGTTAATATCCCCTTGTCACATGGCTGACCTTTCAAAGAACTCCTTGGCTTAATACTTTGTTATTGTTTAGCAAGAGTAAGATGTCACCGTTGCACTGTGAATAATAATACCTCAGAAGTTTCTGTGTAAAGGTCCTAAAATCTTTGCAACCCGCTCACCCACCCAACCCACTATCAAAAGTTTGTCATAGTTTTAAGATTATTGCCTTGAAGATGAAAGTATGAAAACTTCCCTTGTTTGTTCTTCGACATAAAATGATGCCAAAATAGCAAATGTATCGTTTCTGCATATCATTCTGCTATTATTTTAATGGACTAAATGAAACAAATTGTTATTTGCTTTATTTGATAAGTTCACTTTTATCTGCTTTGTAACAGATGAACCTTGTTGATACACCAGGCACAAATGTAATTCTCCAAAGGCAACAGCGGCTTACTGAAGAGTTTGTTCCTCGAGCTGATCTGATTCTGTTTGTGTTGTCATCAGACAGACCTCTAACTGAAAGTGAGGTATGGCCCATCCTTTCCTTTGTTCAGGCTAGCAAGTCATGCTAACAGCTTGTATTTGTTAGTGAATTTATTAGTCATACATGTAATGTTACACATGATAAATTCCATGACCTTGTGAAAAATGTGAGATAGCAGAACACGGAGGGGGGAAGATGTGAGTGATACTGGTGATTAGCCAGGCCGAGTGGAGATAGTTTCTAACCCACATCAGTAATCCAGCAGTATGTGATGTTCTGTAATATTGTAGAGTATGCTTTACAGATCTAAAAAGACACATTAATGAGGAATCATCTCTATAACTATCATAATATATTCATAATATCTCCAATGTTGTGATTTCAGGGGGGCGCCCCCATGACCGGATCGACTCGGGCGGCGCAGTGAAAATGAACCACATGATCTACTAAGGCAACTTGAAGAAGATAAGAAGATATTCCAAAGTAGATAGAAAGCCAACACACAGTATAACGTGGTTCCACTGATCAACAGATCGTGTGTACGTCCACGGGAGAAGGGGGATAAACTTTATTAAAACTTTGGAGTACAATAAGAATTACTTACACCTCATGCTGAGAAGTTACAAGCCCTTGATGACCGCCAAGAACAGCGAACCCTTGTGGCTAAGTTTCTATCACGAATTTCTCACCTAGATGAATTACACCCTTAGGAATTATAAATTTATGAGATTCTCTTGGAATACATTGAAGGCCACTCCTAAGGATTATTTATAGACCATAAAACTCTCCTAGTCTTAAACAAACTCCTTCAATCAAAATAAATGAAACTTGAATCCAACTCGGACTCAAAACAGATCCAGAAAAGGAAACTGTCAAATCCGACATTCACACCTTCACGACGTATTCACGTCATAATCCTAACAATCTCCCCCTTGACTTGAATACGTCCAAGTTTGAGAATAGCCACCATGTTCTATGTGCTCGCATCCACGCACAATTGAACAAACTTGACTTCATCTCCATCTCACCCCCTCTTCTCCATAACCCCCTCATGAGGTTCACATCTTGATTAGGTCGAATAAGTTCAGACCCAACCTGAACTTTATTATCCAATGATCTCCTTGATCTACACAAGATCTATGAGAATTTGCTCCACCATAGGAGTAACAATCTGAACTACCTTGTTGCACCCTAGTCCCAAACTCCCTTCGGGGTACAATTGAACATCCAAGCTCGAATCCATCGTAGTCTTCGATTGTTCCACAACCACCTCTTTTGAAGCCGAGGAAAACTGCAATCCACCAACTGTAACTTCCGAATTTCACAACATATACACATTGCCGACACGTTCGGCATGAAACATCATATGAACCTCTTTGAAAACTTTCATAAGATCACCTTTCGAACTGAAACAGAACCTTTCTCTTTGTAGAGTTTCAAGAGAGATGAGATCCTACCTTGATTCGGAAACATGACGAATGCTTTGAAGAGTAATGATGCATCCATCATGAGAACGAAACTGAATTGTTTCTTCGCCAATCACCTTGCTTATAGTAGAATCCCCATGAAGACTTCTCCTTAAGACGAAGTGTATGGAGAGCATTTTCTTATTGGAACTGATATGCTGTGAACATCCAGAATCTATGACCCATCTATCTTTGTTAGCAACTGGTATGTCTGTAACAGATAGAATGCGCACTGTTCATCTCCTTCAACCAGTTCAGTGATATTAGCATCTGGTTGTTTCTTCTTTTGAACCCAACACTCAGATCTAATGTGCCCCTTCTTGTGACAATAGTTGCACGTCAAATTCTTATGTTTTGAGTTACTTGTGGAACTTTCATTATTACTCTTCTTTCTTGAATAATGAACTTGCCTGGAATCATCAGGATGAGACTTACCTGTTAACTGGGTGTAAATTTTGTCCTTGTTGAGCAGATGCTCCTTGACCTTATTGACCTTGATTGTTTACATGCCTCCATAGATGATAGCTTCTCTAAAGCTCTTATATGAAGAAGGTAAAGAACACAGTAATAGAAGTGATTGATTCTCATCTTCTATCTTAACCTCTATCTTATCTAGATCATTGATAATAGAGGAAAGTTATGCAATGTGAGACTTGATAGGTGTTCCTTCATGCACGCGGAGAAGAAAGAGACGCTGCTTTAGAATCAACCGATTCGCCAACGACTTCTTCAGATAGTGGTCCTGAAGTCGCTCCCACAGCGAGGATGCTATTTTCTCCGTAGAAAACTCATCCAGCACTTCGTCCGCCAAGCAAAACTGACTAGCTGTCAAGGCCTTTTCATCTAACTCTTGCCAAGTTTCTTTCTTCATGTCTTGAGGTTTTTTTCTCACTCCCGAGTAGTGCTTTCTTCAACCCGCTCTAGTAAGGATGACGTTCATTCTAATCTGCCACCTGCTAAAATTGATGACGCCATTAAACTTCTGAATATCGAACTTGATCGCAGACATCTTCATGTTGACCTTGCTCTGATACCATTTGTAAGAATTTGGGGCACCATCCCAAAAGACTAGCCTTGTAGGTAGAGTAGCCAGATTCTTATATACCCAAGACCATCCCTTTGTCTAGCCAATGTGGGACTATTTGTTTGCACAAATCTTAACAACCCCCTCAAACAAAGAGTCCGAACTTGCTTCTTAATCGCTGCGCTGTGTTGCACTGCAATGTGTTTTTTCACTTGCACCTGTATCTGTGTCTGCGACCTTTTCGCTGCACTGCACTGCGCTGTGCCTTTCACTGCACCTGTGCATGTGCCTGTGCCTGCGCTTTTTCGCTGCGCCGCACCGTACCTTTCACTGTGCCTGCGCCTGCGCCCGGGACTACGCCGTCCACTCTTGGGGGATCTTTCACACATGACTAAGTTTGGGGCATGGCTCTGATACCAATTGTTGTGATTTCAGGGAAGGACATCCCCACGACGGATCGACTGGGGCGGCGTAACGGAAACGAACCACATGATCTACTAAGGAAACTTGAAGAAGAGAAGAAGATATTCCAAAGTAGATAGAAAGACAACACACAATATAACGTGGTTTCACTGATCAAACAGATCGTGTGTACGTTCACGGGAGAAGGGGAGAAACTTTATTAAAACTTTGAGGGAGTACAATAAGAATTACTTACACCCACACTGAGAAGTTACAAGCCCTTGGTGGCAGCCAAGAACAGCGAACCTTTGTGGCTAAGGTTCTCTCACGAATTTCTTATCTAGATGAATTACACCCTTAAGAATTATAAATTCATAGATTCTCTTAGAATACATTGAATGTCACATCTAAGGGGTTATTTATAGACCATAGAACTCTCTAGTACTAAACAAACTCCTTCAATCAAAATAAAGGAAACTTGAATTCAACTCGGACTCAAAACAGATCCAGAAAAGGAAACTGCCAAATCCGTCATTAATTAACCTTCACGACGTATTCACGTCATAATCCTAACATCCATCACTTAATCAAGAGATATTTTAGAAATTAAAGAAGTATCATGCTAAGCTAATGACTTCATTATCATGAAAATATGTTAAAGTAGTACACATAGATAGCGCACTTCTAATGTTTAAGCTGGTGTCATATCTAGTGTTGAGCTAAACTATTTGTCCACCCCTTTATATCACTGGTTTTATTGCAGTTTCACATCAGATATCTGATATCATGATTTTCCTCAATGATCTGTGGATCTGTCTAACATGTGACACCATGTTTGAGCTCTCACGCTTTTTCCCTAAACAAGGTTGTCAGTTCAAGAATGAAAACCTCATTTACTGTGTAATGTTGTTGGTTGGCCTGGTTGGGGAGAAGAAATACTCTTGCAGCATATTTATCTATTAAAGAATGTGACTATTTATGCTGATGATGGAGTCTGAAATTGACTTGAACAGCTAGAACTTACCAGGTTTGGTTGTCATTCTCATAGAATGGTATAGATTATCATCAAATCTCACAAAGCCTTCAATTTTAAATATGTTTTGGATTCCTGGGTAGTGAATACGTTAAAGCTGATTGATAAGGTGCTTCACCCCAGTTCGCATACATGGACCTAGGATAATCACACAATTGATGCTTGCCACACTTTGATGAACTTTAAGAGCTCATCTGTTTAAATGTTCAAAATACTTCAACTATCATATGGAGCAACCAAATCTAGTGGAATCAATCTTGATTTTGTGACAAAGTGAACTTAATTGTTCTATTAAAATCCTTAATCCTGGGTTTAAGGAAAACATTTCTTGATTTTAGACAATAATCAGGAATGGTTTAGAAATTCAAAAATGTGACATATGGTTAAATATTACTTCTCTTCTCAATGGAATCTAGAGCCACAAATCGTAACGTTAAAGTTAATCACGAAATCTAGATAAGAATACATTCCCTCTCTAAAAGAAAATTCTCCTGCCTGGATGGTTTCTCTTCTCAATTCTTTCAAAAAGTTTGGAACATATTTAAAATGACATACAATATTCTATCCTTTATTTCTTCTCCAATAGTCGTTTTCTAAGGACTGAAACAAAATAGGAGTAGTATTATTACCAAAGAAAGATCCAGTGGAAACTAAAACTGATTTAAGACCCATTAATCTTTGCAACTCCTTATGTAAGATTATGTCCAAAAATCTGGCAAATTGATGGAAATATATTCTTTCTATGACAAGTCATCAAAACAAAAATCGTTTGGCTTTATCAAGGATAGAGATATCATTGACAACATCATACTAGCTTGGGAAATGTATCATTCAATAACGAGGCATAAATACAGTAAATCAAAATGCTTCATGCTTAAATTGGATATGGATAAAGCATTTTACGAATGCAATTGGATTTTCTTGAAAAAGTTATGATCCAAATGAATTTTCCTAAAAGAAAGATATCTTGGAATGTCATATATTACTTCTATAACACAGCACTTTATCCTTAACAATCACTCCTCTAAGCTTGCTTTCAACTAATGGCCTATGTCAAGGGGATCCAATTTCTCCATTTCTTTTTATTCTTTGTGCAAATTCTCTCTCTTGCCTCCTTAACCAGCTGCAAGAAGACCAATAGCTTTTTGGATTTAAACTGAAGAATGTGGAAGCTGGTATTATTAACTCTTTCTTTGCTGACGACCTTATCATTTAGGGACATTTATCTTGTAAGGACATCAATTCAATTAAATAGGCCCTTTCTGTCCATGAATCTGCATTGGGACAAAAAGTTATCAGAAAAAATCTCATATAATTTCAATCTGGACAATACACCACTTTATTGGCTCAGATTTCTTGAGAAGATCTATGGATACTCTTTGGGCCCATAAACCTTTTCCATCTTGGTGCACCTATTATCAGTGGCAGGCCGCAGAGTAAAAAGTTCCCATTTCTATTTGATTTATTGCAATCAAGATCACAATCCTGGGTTAGCAATTACTTATATTTTGTAGGAAGACTAACTTTAGCTAAAAATGTCCTTTCTTCCGTTCCTCGATACATTTTTAGATCTTTTGCAATTCGTCAAACAATTCCCAATAGAATAGATCAAATAATTAGAAACTTTATCTGGGGGGAGGGAAAAAGATTCACCGGATCAACTGGTCTCAAGTTTGCAATTCCTATAAAAGGGAGGTCTAAATTTAAAAAGTTCTTCTGTTCTTTATAACAGTCTAATAGGAAAGCAAGCCTTCAAACTGAACAGAAAGGACAGATCCTTATGGTTGATGTAATTTCAGTTAAGTATAAAAAGAAAATAAATGGTGTTTGCCTACATTCTTGTTAGCTACATGGAGAACTCTTTTTGTCCAATTGCAATTCTATTAGATAATACATGACAAGTTTTAGGTAATGGGATCACTGCATCTTTCTCGTTTGATGTGTGGTGCTTTGAGAAGCCCCTATACCTATATCCTATAGAGATTGAATAGAATTGGTAAATTGAACCTTCAACTAGTACCTGGTATCTACAACAACTCTGATGGGAGACGAACAATAAAAAGGGGGATAATTGAAAACGAACACCAGAAAATCTCAACCTAAGATTTGTAACTAAAAAGAAGAGTTTGGAAATCTCTCCCTAGGGCATCTCACTCAGAAGCACATTGACTACAAATACATCAATAATAATTTTCATATTTATTAACTAACTGAACTAATAAGCAGTCTTGGCCTTTTATAGGCTTATAAATATATGAAACTTTCCACCATGATCAATGTGGGACTCAAAGAAAGAAAAGAAAACAAAAGAAACCAAACTAAACAACTCATAAGCAAGTAAAGTCACTCAATGTCCCCATCATTCCCGTGGGGTTGGGGAAAAACTTTCCGTCGAGTGTAAATTTCCTCAGCACTCAACCGGGTTATGGTGGTGGTCACGGAACCAGCATAGGGGCATCAAACTGAACCAAGGTGCGGAGGTGAAACTGGCTTCTAAGACGGATCTGCTGTAGCTGATGGCAGAACAGAGAAGGCCATACGCAACAGAACGAATCAAATCCTATGATCTCAAAGTTGGGCTGATATCAGGATCCCATGGGATGTCAACTCATAAGTGATAGAAGCATTCCTCCTCAGAACCCTATATGAACTTGTACGTTGACTGTGCAACGTCATCACAATGACAAAGTGAAACATACCTGTCACTTTACAAGATCACAATGTCAAAGTGAAACATACCCGTCACTTTATAATCATTGCAAATTGCTATATGTCTACAGGTTTCATCATGTGTAGTAGGCAAATGCAATGCAATATACTCACTAAGTTAACTCCTAAAGATAGGAGCAAGAAAGACATGTGTTTCCTAGGAAGACATACTTCATACACTACTAATGGTATAACATTACTAGGACTGATAGAAATCTGAAAAATTCCGAAAAGAACTCGAAACACTCACTAAAAGAAGAAGCACTAGAACTAATCTGATATACCATATCAAGGAACTTTAAGGACTTAGTGAAAGAGGAAACACTAGGAGTAGCTACAATAGATTCACTCTTTGTTTCCTGACTTTCTTGATTATCCTCATGAACATAGGTCTCATCAGGTATGGGTGTACTAGAATCCACTAATACTTTCACAACGTCACTGGTACCTGCAGAGGACACATGAGTCTCAGCAATAATTGGTGTAGCGGGATTGACTAATGGATCCTCAACGACACTAGAAATCTCAGAATTAGGAATCTCAGAATGACTGTGGACATCCTTCACAACCTTCGAATTGTCAACATCATCACTAGGCACAATATTAACATGTCGACTATCCGAGGGGCAGTGGTAATCATAGTATCTATATCCCTCGTATTTAAAACACTATTTATTAGGCTTAGGCACTGACTATCCCCTTCAAACTCAAGTCTATTTTTAAGGCAAAATCAAAAGCATTTTCAACAGAGTCCACACCATAGGAGCTAGTGATCATAGCACGCCTAATGTCGGACCTTAACCGGAAACAAATCCGATTATGGTTAGGGAACAATGCTTTCTCACATCACAATGACAGGTTAAATCTTTAAATCTTGCTATGTAATCTCTAATGAATGAACCATCCTGACAGAGGTTGTGTAATTTGTCTAAGAGACGGTGCCTATAGCCTTAATGACGTTCATAATCACTGAGACCATCATGTGCCTTTGTGTTTTGAGATTATATCCTTTCCCGAAGTTGTTTAATATAATGATCAAGCTTATCTAACGTGTCGGTTAGTTTGTTATCCTGATTACTCATATTGGATTTTCGTTATGACACATGCACCAAGCTATGACACAAACAAGGTTCTAAATATCGGATGTCAGGATCGTATCGGATTGGGGTTTTCATATCGGATGTCAGAATTCGGGGGAGATATCGGGGATACGCGCGCATATCGGGCATTCATATCAGACACTATATATAATGAAATATTGATAACTAAAAGTTGGTTTAATGTCATAGATATCATCTACCTAATAAAAATGATGTAACATGCATGCAAAGACAGTAAAAAATAATGACATTTGCATGCAGTCGTGCAATAAATAAGTTATTTCATATCGGGTGATATATCGGGCAATTTATCGGCTGATATCGGGCGACTTATCGGCCGATATTTCAAATATCGGCCGTTTTTTGCTGCAAACGATATGGCGAACGATTTTCTCATATCGTATCGGCAGCAGGCAAAAAAGGAGATATCAGACGATATCTCGGTTGACTCGGCCGATATTTAAAATAGGGGACATAAATGCAAAAAAATCAAACAAACAAGAGGATGCAATGCAAAATCTTAAACTCAAACAAATAAATGCGTGCATTGAAAAATTAGAATACCCTAATTGTTCAACTTCTAAATGCAATAAGTGCGACTACAAATGATGAAAATAGCATACAATGATGCAAACTACTAGATAGAAGCAAGTACCATTCAACTATAATTTACTGCAGTTTACTAGTATAGCAAGTAATTGGCAATTGATAATTCGGTTCAAAATAGATTTCACGTGAAGGGTGAGTTGTTCAAGCCCAATGCAAAAGTCCTCTAGGTTTTCTCGAAGAAGCGTACACAACCGCGGGTTGAAATCATGCACAAACTCCTGAAACAACAGTAGTGTGAGCTGGGAGAAAAATGCCTTGGAAATCGCACGATTTGAGTCCGAATCGGCCCTGAAAAGTGGTTAGAACTGGCTGCAGGGCTTCTGTTGACTGTCTGAGACTAAGTTAATCGAGTCTGCAATCTGTTGTATACCTGGATAGCCGATGCAAAGCTCCCATTATCATGATCGTAATGCCTCGAAGAACTCCTGAATTGGATGCCGGATGTGAGAGATACAACCCGTAAACGAAATGGATGCTCAACCAGTAGCAATGAACACTAGACCCGTTAATGTTCCTTGTGGGTTGGATCTACTGTAGTGCAAATCCGGGTTTGGCTCCAAAGCAGGTCAGATTTGGGTCTCTATCGGGTCGGATCACTGTAGCAATTAGAACCCAGATTGCCTACGCAAATGGGTCGGATCCGGGTTGTGGTAGGTCTGTAAGTTCAAACCCGTTGGGTTTAACTCCTACAGTTGCATATCGACGACGACCCAAAGTCGATCACGAAAGTGTGCCGGCTGGATGGCGAAGCCGTCAAGGGAACGACTGAGAGAGCCTGCATGGTAGCAGGTCGACGGTGACGGAGAAGAGATTGAGGTCGGCGGTGGACTTGAGTGTCGGTGTGGGAGAGAAGCGGGATGTGGAGGTTGACGGTGATTGATGACGAGGTTGGGTTGCCATGGCAAGGAGCAATTGGCGATGGATGTTGTTGCGACAAGTTGGGGATGGATGTGGTGGCACTGGTGATGAAACAAGGGTGAGGGAGACTCGCCGACGCTGGTAACGAGGCAAGGGTGAGGGAGACTCACCGGCGAGGGATCTTGTCGGTGGGGAGATCAGATGGTGACGACGAAGTCGGGCAGGGGCTGGCGGTGCCAGGCAAGGTCGTCCATGAGGTAGATCTGGATCTCATCGTTGTGAGACGAAGAAGTCACAGTGGAGAAGGATTTTGGCAGGGGGATTGAGCGAGAGAGAATGGGAGGGAGAGTGGAGGAGAGAGGGTTTTGGCGACGGTGATGGGAAAGAGAGAGGAAGAGGAAGAGGGGGTGAACATTGAATTTTGGGGATGTTTTTCACTTTTTTTACTATTTTCTTTTCTCTCTTTTTCTCTCTTTTATTAGTTTTTTATTTCTTTTCTTTTTTATTTTTTTAAAAGAAAATTTGGAAGAAGAAGGTAAAAAGCAAATTTAGGGTTTTGAATTTTTTTGTGGATTTTTGTGGAAAAATAGGGAAGATATCAGGATTTAAGCTCTAGTATCAAGCTGATAGGGGACAAACAACAAAGGGGGATAATTGAAAACAAACACTAGGAAATCTCAACTTAGGGTTTGTAATCCAAGAAAGAAAAGGAGTTTAGGAATCTCTCCCTACGGCATCTCACCCAAAAGCACACTGGCTACAAATGCATTTATAGCAATTTTTATATTCCATCAACTAACTGAACTCATAAGTAGTCTTGGCCTCCTATAGCCTTACATCACAATAAATTTCTCACCACAATCAATATGAGGCTAAAAGGAAAGCTAAAACAAATCAAACTAAACAACTCATAAATCAATTAAAATAAACTAAGTAAAGCCACTCGATGTCCACATCAAGCATTCCTTCGTAACTTATATTCAAAATTACTAGGCTAACATCTGAAAAACAATGTGGCAACCCTAGAGCGGGATGAATAAGGTTTCTAACTAAATTACAGTAATTTAATCTCAATTTGATTGGATGAAAATAATGAAGCTATAACTACAAGTAAGCAATAACAATCAAATAACAATAAGTAAAAGAGAGAGGAGAGTAAGAGAGATAGAGGAATGAGAGTCGACGTGTGATGCATAGTGGTTCGGCCACCAACTGGCCTACTCTGCTACCTATAGGCATCTTCTTTAGGATTTCAACCAATCTCTGTTGGTTGCTTCCTTTTTAGGTAGAACCTTAGACCTTTACACTGATTTTCTTTCTGCGCAGAAGCCTAAACCTTTACGATTGCTTTCTTTGCGGGTAGAAACATAGACCTTTTAGACTTTCTTTTCGGATAAAAACCTAGATCTTTTACCACCCCAAGTGATTGGATTTTCTCACAACAAGTTTTCACAAGTTAAGTTTGTTCTCTAACAAGATAAGAACCAACAATACACAAAGAAAGATTACACCTTTGAAGCTTTACTAGAAAGAAAAAGCAAAATCGAGTTTAATTTGACATTATAAATTTAGATGTTGAAAATCAAAATGAAACCTTGGATCTAGAATCTATAAAAACTTTGGAAGAGATTGAGAGTAGAGAGCAGAAAGTGTAAATCAAATCTTGATCACAAACTTGAAAGCACAATTGAATCACTCTATTTGAAAAATGAAAAAAAAAAGCTTGTAAAAGGAAAGTATGACACAAGATCTTTTTGAGTGATAATAATTTTTCAAAAGTTTTCCAAGAGTTGTTGAAAGTATTTATAAGTAGGAGAAGATAATAGTAGGTTAAAAGAAGTTCAACTCAAAAATTCGTCTTCGAATCTTCTAAAAAAATAAAATGGTACTTTTTCGCTCGATCGTTGAAATGTGGCGGTCGATCAATTTGATCAAACAAACCTAATTCAAATCAAAATACCAACTCAGCGGACGATCGACAGACGATTGGCGGTCGATCCGTGGCTATACAGTAAAACTTGATGGCCAGAAGTGATTGTACCATTGTATGACTTGTATTATGCACTCAAATAAAATATTTAAAAGTATTCCAAAAAGTTCCCACTCAAATTCAAAATTTGCAGAAAATAGATTGCCCATGACGGTCGATCACAGATAATCCAAAATGGATTTTTGCATTGAGCGATCGACCTTGACGGTTGATCCGTGACCCAACAGAGAGTTGGGGTTGAAGACTAGCATCAATGGATGATCGAACATTGTCCCTGGCAGTTGATTCAGGTCGTGGTCAAGAGCATCGAGCCTTGGCGGACTATCTGGATCATCCCTAGCAGGCGACGGGTTGCGGCCGAGAGTACTAAGCTCTGGAGGACAATCTGAATCGACTCTGGTGGTCGATCGCTTTGCCCGCTGCTTTTGCTTCACATTTTGCATATCAATCCGATGAACCGCATGTTCCAACGGTCGATCCAAAAACCCTGATTTCTCAAAAATAATTTAAATGCCCATGAAAAAATTTGAGAAAATTTTTATAAACTCCAATGGGTATAAAAAAAAGTAAATAGGTGCAAAATGATATTTTAAATTCAGTTTAAAAGCATTTAAGTAATTTAACAAATCTTGAGGAAAATCATACTTGTTTTTAAATCAAAATGTATATGCACAAGTATGACATGCAATCTAGTGTCAAATTAAGTTCTTGTCTTAGTTCTTCTTATTTTAAAAATTTTAAGTAGATTTATCAATCTTCGCTTAATTATCTAGCTTCAATAGATTTTGTAATCTTTTGTCTTCACTCTAGCTCCAATTTGAATAGTCTTGATAAATTGAGTAATTGAGTTAGAAATATGTTACCGCCTCCTTAATTGATATTGCAATTTAAGCTCTGATCTATTCAACCTCCATTTAAGTCTTTTGACTTAAATCAAAACACCAAACACTTGAAAAAGTTGTTAGTACATAAGTAGCTTAATGAGTAGTCATCATCAAACTAAAATACAATAAGGCTAATACCATTTCCTAAATGTTGATTAGGATGATAAATGGTTTTGTCCTCACTCCTCAAACAGAAATTACACGGTCAAATCATATGCCATCTTAGCAGAGATAGATTGGGTTCTTGCTATTCTTCAGGTATTTCCTTGTCATAGATTAAAAAGTGGGGAAAGGATCATCCTGGGTATTGTGTTATATGTGGAGAATAAATTCCTTCTTTTTTGAGCTTGCCAAACTTGGAATAGAATTAAATTCCTCTTGTGGTGGATGTTCGATTCACTCTTTAGAGAATATTGATCATCTCTTTTCTGGCTTTGATGACACCAAGGTATCTTGAATGAATTATCTCAAGTTCTCATGTTATCCATGGAATTTCTTGTCGGATTGTGTTAAAGATATCTCTAAGTTCTTCACTAAGTAGTTACCAAACTACCAAATTCATTGTCATGCTGTATACTATATACTATGGACATCTGGAAAAGCAGAAATGCAATTATATATGGGGAGGTTAGCAGGCATCGGAATCATGATTTGTCAAGCTATACTGCTAACACAAGAGCATTGCAAATATCGTCTAGACCTCAATTGCACTTCTAAATGCTCTTCAACCATCATTCACTACTGTTGCCTGTATGCCAAAAAAGTTGTTTATGGAAGGTTTCATGGGACTGGATGGCTCAAGATAAATTTTGATGGATCTAAATCCAAATCTCATCAAGGCATTGGTTTCTTCTTTTGCGATGAAACTGGTAGGCCAATCATCGCTGGACGCAAAGCATTGCTATACAACACTACTCATAACCTTTTAGAGCTTCAAGCCATTATTTGGGGACTGAAAGTTATCAACTCTTCTTACAAGGGCAAGCTAATGATTGAAGGTGATTCAAAAGTCAGTCTTCTTCCATCCCGTGCTCCTCAATGGAACTACAAACATTTATATTGTAACGCCCCGATCCGGCGGATACGGAAACATTACTGCAACGTATATACGCAAGCCAGAAGTACCTTCACGTATATACGCTAAGCATCAGTACAGGCAAGAATCAGAGTACGGAAGCAATTGGTGCATTATACATTCCAACACATGAGTACAATTACAAAGTTATCACCAGAGGTGACCAATATTACATGAATATTACATCACTGACATTGCGCAATTGCGAGATTACAAGCAGATGTACAAGTATGAACAGTACAAATGGAGGCTCAGAGTCATAACAGGGAAACTCTAGAGCCGAACAAGGGGGCCGGAAGGATAGAGCTTCAGACGGTCTGCTGGGGATCCATGCTTCAGCTGCGCCACTCTGATCAGCAACCGGGGGAAATCCACACGCTCCAAGCTCCATGACCTGGACATGAGGATCCAGGGAGTCAGATGATACTCCCCAGGCGAGTGGTGATACTAAAGCCAAGTGGCGAGCAAGGGTAAGCACATGTAAAGCGAAAAACAAATAAAGCCGAGGACGAGCAAAATCTGATTGTATGGTTTCAGACCACGACTCCATAAGACTAGTACGTCGAAGGAATAATCCAAATAAGGAAACTCTCATCTATATACCTTTATCTCATGTCATCATAATCCAAGCACATACAATCCGACTGTACTCAGGGCATGATAAGATAATGAGCAGGAGGCAGGTAGATACAAGGGATAAAGTAGAGCATGAGCAGTTAACATAATAATACTCATAAAACCGAAAATCCGAAGTAAAATCCAGGACAAGCAAATATGATAAGGCATATCACAGATTCATAGCCGTTTAAGCTGCAGGCTTCAGTATGCGTCCCATTCCACATACCTCTACTTACAACTTAAAGAGCCGGTTATTATCTTGACACTTATTATTACTCGTCTTACCCTGAATCTAGCTATGTGAACTAGCGTCCCAGCACACATAGATCCATATCCGAGTAAAACAAGCTTGTTATTGGAAACCAGCGGGGGTATCAACGAACTATGTTTACAGTGGGTCCCGTACATACCCGGGACCACGGCCCAGGATTGTTCCGTTGCTGGTGACGGAACCTGCCGCAAGGCTAACAGGAGGGACTTATGTATGCCCTTTCATGATTCAGGAGGAGGGAGCCAGCACTCCCCTCGGTTGCCTGGAGGCCCACAGGTCAGACCGGAAGTTTTAGTTCACAACATGCCTAATACCACTGTAAACACGAACACATATGATAGCCGCATGTTTCCCCCGACCGATGCAAGTTGTTCCTTTTATGATTTATTAGGTTAATTATCAATTTACGGAATAACAGGAACAGGACATGATCAGGAATTCAGGAGTTCAGGTCACTGTAATACAGGATAACAGGTCACTGATCATGATACAGGATATCAGGTCACTGTACATAGTACAGGATAACAAGACAGGGTTCCCGTAAATGTGATAATCACAGGTCAAGTATATCATGCTGGGTGCCAAGTGATAGCATGACAGGAGATTGATATTAGACAGGTAACCAGTCATGTCAAGAGATTGATATAGTCCGGTGGCAAGCCATGTCATAACAAGGGGTCTTGCCAAGAAGTAGCATGTCAGGTGTTAGGTGATAACAAGTCAGTTGACAGGTGATATACATGTGTTAAATAGTAACATGCATAAATGACAGGTATGAAGAAATGACACGGTGGTAGAATCGTAGCTGAGCACAACAAAGCGGAGCTGAGCAAGCTGGAGGCACAGACAGCAAACAGTATTTAACACTGGAGCGTCTGGCGAGGTTACCGGGACGACTCGACTGAAGTACGAGCGGTAAATCCGGCAGCAACTCGCCTAGACGAATCTAGTGGTAAAGCGCTGAACGCTGATCATGATAACCAGGCGGAGCTGAACAAGCTGGAGGCACAGGCAGCGAACAGAGTTTAGACACTATACGCTCTGCGAGGCTACCGGGGCACTCGGATTAAGATACGAGTGGAGAATCCGGCAGCAACTCGCCTAAACGAATTTAGTGAAAAAACACTGAGTGCTAAGCATGCTCACCAGGCGGAGCTGAGAAACCTGATGATCCCAATCACGCCTCTTCCGAGACAGTGAGGGACCGGAGGCTGAACTGAGAGACCTGCCGATCCCAATCACCTCTCTTTCGAGATAGTGAGTGACCGGAGGTTGAAGGTCCGGAAGCCAAGTATGGTATAAGGCAGTACAATACATCCAGGCATGGTATATGTGCAAGGATGAAACTACTCTAGTACAAGCATTCGTCACAGAGCAATACATGTCCAGATATTGGCACTCGGCCATACACAAATACAGGGACTCAGCCCAATACAAAATACAAGAAATGGAATACATATCGACCCGACGAAGCGGGGAAACCCAAATGGAGGCGAGAGCGAGGACACTCGCCTAAATCACCGGAAAGCCGAAAAGTCTGGAATCCATGGAACTCGCGCACGCGCCATAAAATAATATATAATTGTGAGGAGAGAGAAAGTGAAGAGGAGAGAGAAAGAGTTAGAGAGAGAAACCTAGAAGAGAGAAAGGGATACAGGGAGACGCGGGCTTCCGAGAGAGAGACGGGGGGGACGCAGACGCGGGAGTCGCGTCGCAGGAATAACAGACGTGGGAAAGAGCAGACGCGGGGATCGCGTCGCGGAAGTACCAGGCGCGGGGAATCACAGACGCAGGAATAGCAGACGCGGGTTCGCAGACGCGGGAGTCCGTCGCGAAGGAGCCACAACGCGGGGTTCGCAGACGCGGGGTCGCGTCGCAGAAATGCCTCAACGCGAGATCTGCGTTCAAGTGCGGACGCGAGGGAAACGCGGACGCGGACGGTGTTCTGCGTCGCGTTATTACAGAAACGCGCGGAGCGCGGTTAAGGGATTGCCTAGACGCGGGGTGAGATCCGCGTTAGGAAAGTCTTGGCGAGGAAAGTCACTCGCCGATAAGATTCCTTGCTGCGCCCCGACGAAGGGAAGTCCGGCCCCAATCCAAAAGGAGGGTACCGGCCCTAAGTCTGCCAACGAGAAGAAGAACCGCGGCCCAATCCAAAAGGAGTGGCCGGCTCTTGAGTCTTGCCGACGAAGAAGAGCACGGCCCCAATCCAAAAGGAGTGGCCGGCTCTGAAAGAGTCATGTCGACGAAGAAGAGCACGGCCCAATCCAAAAGGAGTGGCGGCCCTGATAAGAGTCATTTTCCAAATGGAGAAGACGAACAGGAAGAGGAACCAGGAAGAGAGAGAGGAGAGAGAAAGTTGTAGGAAAAGAGAGAGAAAATGAGGGTATTTTGAAATAAAATTGGGATTTAAAGGAGTGGGGTATTGATGTAAATAGAGGGAAGTAGTTTTTGGAATGAGGGGGTATTTTAGGAAAGAGGGGAATCTTTGTTTTAATTAGGGAATGGATTGAAAGAGATGAAAGAAAGAAAGAAAGAAAGAAGAAGGAGGAGGGAGGGGGTGTGGCCGGCCGCCGGCGGTGGCCGGCCGGCCAGGGCTGGGCGGCGGCGGCGGCTGGGAGGCCGCCGCGCGCGGTGGAGAGAGGGATGAAGGGGTAGGCCTTTGGTGTTTGGTTGTTGTTGTTGTTGTTGTGATGGAGGTGGAAGATGATGGTGGTGGTGGTTTGGTGGTTGTGGTGGTGATTGGAGGTTGTGGGGAGTTAGAGGAGGTGGAGGAGGTGATGATGGAGTTGTTAGAGTGGTGGAATTGGTGGTGGTGAGGGAGAATTTGGAAGAATTGAAGGTGGGAGATGATGGGTTTTTTGGAGAAATTGAGGAGAAGGAGGAGGAATTTGGGGTTGTGATGGTGGAGGAGTATTGTGGGGTGTTGGGGGATGCGGTGGGCGGTGGCGGCGGCTAGGCGGCGCCGGAGGCGGCGGCGGCGGCGGCGGAGCGGCGGTGGAGTGGGGATGGTGAGTTGAGTGTTGGAGGTTGAAGATGAAGTTGGATTTTGAAAATGAAGATTTAAAAGAAAAGGAAGGAAGTGGAGGTGATGGTTGATGGAGGAGAGGGGGGCTCGCCG
>JAVJIF010026019.1:27500-80302 GCA_038442645.1 Agave tequilana | reverse complement strand
GCGGTGACGCAGAGCAACTTGCTCGAACCTCGAAACAAATGACTTGTGTTTGTGATTTTCTTGTCTCTTATTTTTACTTCTATTTTCATTGTTCTACTTGTGCTCATACTTGCTATTTTCATTCTTTTATCATATTGCATTTGTTTTACTACATTGCTATTAATTGTTGAACTATCGATTTTTCTTTATATAAGCAAAAAGACAATTGTGCACCTCAACTCTTATCTAGAGGAATTAAGAAGAGAAGTTCTAGAACTCTTAATTGAGAATTCGGCTTCACTTCTTATTTGAGTTGATCATTTTGTTTGTTGCTTAAATTATTGCATTCCGCATTAGTCAGTATTATCACCTATTCACCCCTCTAGGTGATTTTCAATTGTTATCAGACCTTTGATTCTAGATTTTAGTTTAACCACCTTAGAGAGATCCTCTTAATATTCACTCATTGCATTACTTGTTTATCATACACATTTTGCATCCATGGCCGATAGCATCAAGTCCCCTCCCAAGTTTGATGGTCTTAACTTTCCCAAATGGAAAGTTAAGATGACCGTATTTTGTAATCTCTAGAAAGTTGAGATGCACAGGTGGTGATCAAACCATTTAGTGTACTCGATGGTGATGAAGACACTTGATCTGATGTTGCCACAAAAGAATTTGATGCTAATGCTAAGGTATACTATGTCTTGCTTCAAGCATTAATGATGATGATATTGCTAGGGTTATTTATTGCAAATTTCCTAATGATATTTGGTCACATTTGGTTGTTACTCATGAAGGGACATCACAAGTTAAGAGAGCTAAAATAGATCTCTTACGTTTTCAATATGAAAATTATTATGAATGAAAATGATTCTACTGATGACATGGTCACATTTGGTTGTTACTCATGAAGGGACATCACAAGTTAAGAGAGCTAAAATAGATCTCTTACGTTTTCAATATAAAAATTATTATGAATGAAAATGATTCTACTGATGACATGGTCACCCAATTTACTAAAATCACAAGTGATCTTGCTTTATTAAGTGATGAAATTAATAATGACCAAAAAGTGAGGAAGGTAACCAGGGCTCTTCCAACTTAATGGGAAGTCAAGGCAACAATATTGAAGGAGCTTAATGACAATGAAGAGATGGAGTTCTTTGATCTTATTGGCAACCTTAAGATCCATGAGATGGAGAGAAAAGCTAGAGAAAAAAAACACCTCAAAAGAAGAAGACTCTTTGCCTTCAAATCTACACCTGCTATCTCCGATGAAGAAGAGGAAGATCAAAAAGATAATGAAGATTTATCCATCCTAGTGAAGAATGTAAGAAGGATGTACAATAAGGCTAAGTTTGAAAATATAAGAAGATGGTAAGGGAAGGAGGAAAAGAAGTTAGTATGCTACAATTGTTGAAAACTGGGTCATGTCATTGTCGAATGCGCGGAGAACAAGAGCAAACCTTCTACCTTCAAGAAGCCCTATAAGAAGAAAGCTTTGAAAGCTACATGAGACTCGGAGAGTGATTGGAACGAGAAATTGTAATAAAGAAAGGTTAAGAGTTAGAAAGTCTCGTCTCAATTCTATCCGCTGCAGCAAGGGCCAAAGCGGGTCGATCCACAGGGAAGGATGCGATGCAAGCGTTTCGGACGATTTCTCTGTATTACAGTTAGATCAAAACAAAAGAGAGTGATTATATTTGAATGATTTGAGATATGTAGTTCACTAATCTTCTACCACAACCCATAGTCTAAGTCTTGAAGAGTGAATATCATTTTGAAACAAGTAAAATCTATCCTAGGTTATTAATAGAAATTCAAGTAAGATAAATGATATTAGAATCCTAACTAGTGTGCACTAATAAAATTCAACAGTTGTTCATCCTAACTTCTAAGTATAGCATAAGAGAAGTCTTAACTTAAAGTTATGCTATCAAAGTTCTTAAGTATGAATTTATGAAGAATTATTTAAAAGTGTAACCTAGATTAGAAAAACCTAACTATCAATTAATCTTCAAGAAAACTGTTTTAATTCTAGGGTTTCTAAAAGTGATTATCAATCAATCCACTTTCTCAACTAAACTAGGGTTGTTTAAGAGATTAGAAAACCACAAATTAGATTTAGTTATTCATCTCTTTTTTTATTTCAATTTTTGTTTAATGTGAAAAATTATGTGAAAGAGAGAAGAAAACAAATAACAGATCTCAACAAAAAACGAAAGTAAATAACAAAATTTAATGACAAAGAAGAAAAGGTAACCTTTATTTGAATGTCACTTCCAATACAATGCTCCTCTCCTCCTCCAAAATATGCTAAAAACGAAATGAAATTACAAGAATTTGAAAAGAGAAACTCTAAAGAAAAACCCTAAGTTCCGTCTCTGGATGCCCCCTCTCTGTTGCTCTGCAGGGGTATTTATAGGAGATGGAAGAAGTAGAGTCCGGTACAACTCCTCTACGAAAGCAGGTATTCAAACTCATCCACATTGCCGCCGGAAACGTGGCTTTGGCCGCGTTTCCGCGGCCTTACCTTGGTTCCTGGCCACGCGTTTTCTCGCGTGGCCTCCTCTGGTCGTTCATCTGGGTATATCCTTCTGGATTTTGCATACCGACTCTTTATTTGAAAATTCGGGATAACTTGGGAAGCAAGTTATCATCAATCTAAATCTTTTTGAAACGAATTTCTATCTTTGCTCTCTTCTCCTTTTATCTTTAGCCTTGTCCTGCAAGTAACTAGGGTTGAGTAGAAGTCCATCCTTTTCCTCTCTTTTAGCAATTAGGAGTTCTTTCTTATCCTTCCTTTTCTTCACTTAGATTTTAAATAAAGAGTTAAAAATCCAAGTTTAGATTAGGTTAGATAATAAGAAACTTCTAAATTACTACAACTTTTGCACATGGGCTTGCACATGGGCTTTTGGGCTCATTTAGGCTTTATTCTTTATTTAAATAATTACTCAAGGCCTGCACACATTAAATAACAAAACTTTAGTAATAGTGCATAATTAAAAGAATAAATAAGAAAACATGATAGTAAATGTAGTGATAAATATGCATTTTTTACTACCTATCACACCCCCACACTTATCTTTTTGCTCGTCCTCGAGTAAAAATCAAAAAGAAAGAGAAAAAGAAAAGAAAAACTAATCTATCCTAACTCATTTTCGTAGGCATCACGGTTGCACTTAGCATGTGCAACAAGCCGTTTAAACCTCTAGGTTACCCTAGAGGGCGAGTGTTGTTCGTGAGGGTTTTCAGCGGATTACACCACAAAATCCATAAGAAGGAAAATATTTGAAATATGTTTGAAGAGACTAAGTAATCTATAAGTTTTAGGATTATCATTTTTATTCATTCTTAAACTTAGTCTTTATATAAAAAATTGTTATCCATTTTAGGTAAGAACCAAAATTGAATTTTTGTATAGTCTCTTTCGTTACCCTAAGTCATATGCATCCTTGTGAATCTCTACTAGGAATTCCTTAACTTGGACTCTCATGCCTCTTTATTATTATTTTCTCTTCTTTTTTTTTAATATGTATAACTCATCTAATTTTCTTTTGTGTAAGTATCAAGGCTTCTTGAGGCCCTCATACCTAACTAATTGACTATTAGATGTGTTAGTACATATATAAATAATATTTCTTAGTTTTCTTAGGCTTTCTAATTCACCCATATAGCGAACTTAAAGTCGGTGGCTCCCAAACTATTTGGTTTTAGGGCACCGGGTGAGAGAACACCCACGGACTTAGATTCGAGTGAACTAGGCCACAAAATCAAGGACTCCATTGCTAAAATCACCTTGAGGCGTGAATACTTATGCTTCTTGAGGCACATGTATCCAGCTTAGTTAGTGAATTTCTTTATTTTTTTATTATTTTTTTATAAGGCACAAGAGTCTTTGTCTTAGAATCCTAGATATGTAAATGTATTAGGTATGCACATTTCATTAAGGTAAAAATCAAGACTAATTACTTATTCAATTTTTTCTTCTATACGAAAAAATTCAACAATTTATTTATTTTGACCAAGTTTTTAGAAATCCTAATCATGATTTCCCTAATTCTTAAGACTAACTTAGATTTCTTTCAAAAGATAAGTCAAAATATTGTCCTTTTTTAATTTTTTATTTTTTATTTTTTATTGTTATGTTAGAACAAATAGAAAGAAATTTTTTTTTATATATATATTTTTATTTTTTTTAAAGCAAAATTTGTAAAAAAAAAATTAAGGTTAGTAAGGTTAGTACCCTTTTATTTATTAGAAGGTTAGTAAATATCTATTTTCATTTTTTATTTTTTATTTTTGAATTAAAAAGAAAATTTTGTTAAGTTAATAACCTAAGGTTAGTGAGTTATGTAACAGCAACCTACAGTTAGTCAATAATCAATGTTTTTTTTTTAGTTAGAAGTTAAGCGTTAGTACCCTCCCCACAATTATCTCATGCATTGTCCCAATGTATGAACGAAATACATGAATGCGTGAAGTAAAGTGTAAAAAGAGAGAAATAAAAATAATAATATACAAATATATGTACAACACATGCATTTCCCTCATCTAGATCTTTTTAGGATTCATCCCTCTAGCTCGTTTCCCATCATTCCAATGAGTTCTCTTTATAGGGCACAATGTGGAGACCAATCTTTTTGTCATTTTTATGTTCATCCTCTTCAATTTGTTCCTTAATTTCCTCAATTTTCTCCTACTCTTCTTCCCTCTTTCACTCTTCATAAATTCATTATCGTCATCAAAAAACACTTTTGGGGCATATACAACATGAATATCTAAAATTTTGTGCTCATCCTCATATATCTCCTCAAAAATTGAATTAACTATTTCTTTCGGAAGTGTGTAACTAACCAAAGCATCCCTAATTGATTCATCCAAACAGTTAAGTTCATCTTCGACGAGATTTTTAAAGCTTTTGTCAATTTAAGGTTCTTGAGTTATGTTTTAATTGATTGATCATTAGTTGGTTCATTGAATGAGAAGATACTTAAATCAAACTTTCCCTTTCAAAGGGAACTCTAGACGTAACATACGTTTTCTCACCACTATGATCGCATTTATCTTGAAACAATATATCAAGAAATAGAGGCTCATCATCTTAACAAATATCCTCACAATATGATTTAACTTTCTCCTTGAGAGGTGTACGTGTACCCAATCATCTTGAAACACTTCATCCAAACACAAAGATTCATCGTCACATTTATCTTCACTATACGACTCAACTTGTTCCCTACGAGGTGAATATTCGGCCAAATGATCTCTAATCAGTTTGTCTCGAAATCGACGATAGTCGTCTAATATGCATACTTCCTCATTGGGCTTATCAACATTATTGAACTCATTTGCTTCATGAAGACGAATGTGATCTAGAATTGATATGGTTTCTCACTTTGGACCTTTTTTTTATCTATCTCGATTGATGTGTTCCTGGATTGACATAGGTGTTTCTGAATCAAGAACAGGTTGAGTGAAAAATGAATCCTCCTCCTACTCAACCGCTAACTCATTAACCATCATCTCTAGGTTGGCCCAGTGTGAAACATTGTCACTTAGCATTTGGTGTGAAGTTTGTGTGTCATCTTATGATTGTAATGAATTTTAATTGATGGGATGGATAGGGTTCGCTCGTAGGCCCTTGAATTGAGTGAAACTGATTTGAATTTCGTCCTAACGAATACCCTATCAAGGGACACTGTTCTGAGGAATGAGATGGATCATGACAATAATTGCACCATGAAAGATCACCTAGAGGGGGGGTGAATAGGTGATTATGCTAATCTAGTGAACTCAATGCGGAATTTAAAAACTTAATGCAATACACTCAAGTGCAATCAACAAATGATGCACACACAACCAAGCCAAGCAATTATGAATGCACAATATGAATATTTGCAAGGCACAAAGTAAAGAGAGAGATAGAGAGAGTCAATGGATCAAGCGCAAACAACAAGATATGTTACGAGGTTCGAGCACCCAGCTCTACATCCCCTCCTTCGACACACGAAGGATTTCTAATCTACTAGCAAGTCCACAAAGAACTCTCACAAGGAGTACCCAACTCCTCTCTTTACAACACAACCTCCTCCTTGAGGCAAGCTCCAAACCAACAAAACAATCACCTCACAACCCGAGGGATTAGCACAAAGCAAACACAAAGATCACCTCACAACTTGAGGGATACAACCCAAATGCACAACTTCCTCAACACAATGAGGGCAAGGCACAAAGCAAAGATTGGGTTTTTAACTTGGTGGTCTAAACAACAACCACAAACAATTTCTTTCTCCCACACAAAGATCCTATAGAATAAGAAAGTAGATGTTGCTCAAGTGTGGAGAAAACTAATGGAATGGAAATCAAAAACACAAAGAAAATCCTTAGGAAAACTGAAACCAAGATATAGAAGATGAATCAAAATCTTTTTTCCAAAAACCCTTTTCTTTGAATTTCCAAACCCTAGCAAAACACCAAATAGATTGTTCACTTTGAATCCAAAAACTTCTTTTGATTGCTGTGAAAACACCAGAGAGTAAGGAAAAATTCGCACAAAAATTCTTAGAAAAAAACTCTTTCCAATGGGGTATTTATAGGCAAATCTGGAAACTAGCCGTTGGCAGCAGATTTTGCCAAAATAGCCCTGCCGGTCGACCGTCCAACTGTCAAATTCTGCCCGTTGGCAGCTACCGGTCGACCGCCCCGGTCGACCCAAACAAACAGAGAGCTCTGCTCTCTGACCCGGTCGACCCGGACGGTCGACCGTCTCAAGTCTGCCAAACGTGCACAAATCTGTGCACGTCGGTCGACCGACCGGTCGATCGACTTCAGCCAAGTCGACTTGGTCAGAAGACTAGTCGACTGGTTGAAGCCTGGAACAGAAAACTGGGTTAAAAACATGTTTAAAAATTCTTTTATCTTTTCTAAAAATCACCAAAAATAGTTTTATCATTTTGCATTGATATATAAACATGTGGTAAAAAGTTTAGCTCAAATATCAATCAATAAGAACTATCTTTGTGCCTTATCATTTTTACCAAAAACCAAAAATTGTATTTCTAAAACTTGGATTTTGAATAGAAAATACGTTTTGTCCAAACTCTTCCAAATACAAAAACATGATATTTAAACACTTTGAAACATGATGCATATGGATAGAAATCTAATATACATGAAACAACTATATATCCATGTTTTTGTCATTTAATTCCAAAATATGTTATGTCAAAAATACCAAAACATAAAACACATGAATAAGTGAGTCAAAACTAAGTTTGTCTAGGAAATTAAAGCATGTATGTATATAGAACAAATCATATATACATTAAACCATGTAAACTTATTTTGATCTATCTATTCATGAAAACCAAGATCGGTTAAACCTAAACCGAAAAACAAAAACCAATATTCAAAACATGAAACGTGTGTGTTGTGAACTTGAGCATTATCATACTATTCTAATCTTTACAATTTTGGATCTAAAAATAAAACTAAACTAAGGTACCGATGTCTTCTTGTAGAGCGCAATCTCCAAGCCGACTCGATCCAAAACTCCTTGATCCACCGAGCAATTGCTATATATGATCTTTGACGCTCGGGCTCTTGAATCAACATGTGAAAGCTTCCAAATCATCTTGTTGAAGCTAATCACCAACTAATAACTTGATTAATGATCTGAAACTAAAATCACAAGATTATTAGTACACATAACTACATGAGTTAATCATCATCAAAACTAGGGTGGAAGGCCTTTGGGCCAACACACCAAACGGTGGATAAGATGTAAAAGATGAGTGGGCAGATTGAGTGTAGTTATGAAAGTTCAAAAAAAGGTTGGTGGATGGAAAGGTGGATTTGGCCTATAGAATGGATCATAATCAAATGAGTGTGGATAGACCATGGGATAAATTTTTTTTTAATTGTGGTTAGTGGTGAATTGTTTTTTTTTAAAAAAAAACCTAGATGTACTAGATCTCTCAATTAAGCTGACATGCGCAGTTAACAAACAAGTTCACCCAATCAAACAAAAAAAAATCAAAAAAATCAAAAATCCTAATCTAGGGTAAGCCTTAACCTAGACGACTCCTAACTTTAGACTGTCTTTAGGAGGTATATTGCCGACCTTAACCACAAGTTAATCGGCCAAGTAGGTGTCAAGACCGGTGGGAGGTTATCCGTCAAAGACGTTCCTTAATTAAGTAACCACCGATCTTGGGCTTTCGACCCTTAATCCCCTTCCTAGGCACCGAATGGCAAGAGTTAATTTTGAACAACTTCCTCCTTCAGCCAATCTTCTAATGAGTCCGAGTTAACCTAAGGCCAACGTCTAGTCAATTTTTATTTTAAGGTTAGGGTTGTGAGTGCGACGGAGATGATTTGTGGGCCAAGGAAGGGTGATGAAATCCCCACCTTATCTTGTTATGGGTTTTGCCCTTAAAATTTTTTTTGTGTACGTGTAAAGCAGTAGATAAGTAATCACTCAAAAAGCAGTAAATCAGCCAAGAGTGTTTCCTAATCTATATGCAATGCAAACGTACCTTGTCGCCAGCATTCTTCAACAGAATTAAAAAAAAAATAAATAGACACGTGCCTAAAATGCAAGAGTCTAATTTTTTTAATTTTCAACAAATAGGTTACTGTTAATTAATTAGCAGTGTGCAGGGTGATCACAGAGAAAATTTATCAAAGCAGTAAACAGAACTTGCAATTTGCAGCAACCTGCAGAAAACAGAGTGAGTAGTTCATTACTCAGGCAGCGGAAACGCGGCTATTGTCGCGCAAACGCGGCTCTATAGTAGGCTCTGCTACTCTGCCTTCGAGGGCAGAGGCACAGAGTTGCTATATGTCCTTTGCTGCTGTTATTTTTTCTGTTCTCTGAACCTGCAAACAGAAAGAAAGAAAGAATTAGTTTTAAGAATATCGTGCCGTTCCCTCCCGGCAACGGCGCCAAAATTTGATTGGAACGAGAAATTGTAATAAAGAAAGGTTAAGAGTTAGAAAGTCTCGTCTCAATTCTATCCGCTACAGCAAGGGCCAAAGCGGGTCGATCCACAGGGAAGGATGCGAAACAAGCGTTTCGAACGATTTCTCTATATTACACTTAAATCAAAACAAAAGAGAGTGATTAGATTTGAATGATTTGAGATATGTAGTTCACTAATCTTCTACCACAACCATAGTCTAAGTCTTGAAGAGTGAATATCATTTTGAAATAAGTAAAATCTATCCTAGGTTATTAATAGAAATTCAAGCAAGATAAATGATATTAGAATCCTAACTAGTGTGCACTAATAAAATTAACAGTTGTTCATCCTGTTGGCCCAAGAGGTTACACTCTCCAATTGTTTTGTGTTTGATGATGACAAACCAAATTAGTGCTATTTGGTACTAACAAGTTTGCTAAGATGAGTTTCAGGTTTGTACCATGTTTAGAGACCATTCGCTTAGCTATTGCAAGAACTTCTAAGTTCCACAAAGCAAGGAAGGCAAATTGCACATCAAGGAAGGATCATAGAAGAGAAGGCACTAGCAAGGCATTGGATGGCTCAAAGACTTGAAGATAGCACAAGAAGTCTTCATGTAATTTGTTTTTCAGTTTATAGTATGTTAAAGAATAGAGATTAGGTTTGAAGCTCAATCACACACGTTTTTGCGCATATACTATTTCTTAGTTTATTTCCTATAAAATATACAAAAATATTTTAGTACAAAATCTTTCTTCTACAAATTTCTTTTTATGTTACATACTGAATTCCTGTTTAAAATAGTTTTGCTAAAAATATTTTCTTCTCAAAATTCTGTCTTTATTTCGTTTTCTGACCTGATCCGGTCGACCGGCAGTCTACCGACAGTCGACCGAGTCTGTGTCAGGCTGGTCCGGTCGACCGGACCAGTCGACCGAGGTCCTGGCAGAATGCACGTATCCGTGTGCATGTCTGTCGGTCGACCGGGGCAGTCGACCGATATTTATTTTTGAGTCACAGTTTGTATCAGTCGACCGGGTCGGTCGACCGATAACCTGTAACGGTCGGAATTTTGTACTACCGGTCGACCGGCCCGGTCGACCGATGTAGCCGTTTGAACAGTAACGGGCAGATTTTTAAGAGCTGTTTATTTTTTGTCTTTTGTGTTTAAAAATACGTTTAAGGATATATTTTGATCTAATTACCTCCTAAACATCAGTAAATATGTTTTATCCCTAAACCCTAGCCCTCTCCTATAAATAGGGGTGTTTGGGGAGAGATTGGTTACAACAATTATTGCTAGAAAATTCAAAAGTTTAAGGCTTTCAAAAGAGACTTGTTTCTTGGTTTTTGTGCTGAATTTCTCACTGATTTTCTGAAGGGTTTTTCAAATACTCTCTGATTTAATTCTCTTTTCTCCTTACACACAAGAGCTTCATTCCTACTCAATATTCTCTAAGGACCTTTGTAAGGGAAGAGATATTTGAAAGAGAGAGTTTGTGATCTTTTGACTACCAAGATAATTACTTGTTCTTGAGATTGTAGGAGTTGGGTACTCCATTGTATTTGAGATCTTTGTGATAGTGGAAGTGGTCGGAATCCTTCTGGGGAAGGCGGGGAGTAGAGCTGGGTGCTCGAACCTCGATAACATATCCTTGTGTTTGCGATTGGTTTACATTCTTGCAATTATTACTCTATTTTGCTTGCACTTATTACTTGCTCATCATACTTACTTGCTTGCATTCATCTTGTGATTCTTGATTGTGATTGTTATAGCTTTAAATTTTTTTTTTAAATTGCCCTTTGATTAGCATTATCACCTATTCACCCCCCTCTAGGTGATTTTCAATTGGTATCAGAGCTTGGACTCTAGGTTTGGCTTAACATCCATAGAGAGATCCTTAAAATATTGCTAATCAACATTTTCATTCATCCATTCATAGTAAACATGGCCGATAACATCAAAACCCCTCCAAAATTTGATGGACTTAATTTCCCAATTTGGAAGGTTAGGATGACTATATTTTTGCAATCTCTGGGTAGCTTAGTGGCCAAGTCCTTGACTAAACCCTATGTAGCACCCGATTGTGATGAGAGCACTTGGACCGACTTCAACTTTAGAGAATATGAGGCTAACTCCAAAGCCCAAAACTCCCTATTAACCGCCTTGAATGAGGATGACCTTACACGGGTAATTCATTGCCAATCCGCCTATGAGATTTGGCAACACTTATTGGTCACACATGAAGGGACTTCACAAGTCAAGAGAGCTAAGATAGATCTCTTGAGGTCTCAATATGAATCATTTAAAATGCTTGATGATGAATCCATTGATTGTATGATTACTCGTTTCACTAAAATTACAAATGGTCTTTCTTCATTAGGTGACGTCATCTCCAACGATCAAAAGGTGCGCAAAGTGATACGGGCTCTTCCTTCTTCATGGGAGATCAAGGCCACCACCTTAAAGGAGTTGAACGACAAGGACGAGATGGACATCATTAGTCTCATTGGGAACCTAAAGACCCATGAGATGGAGAAGAAGGCAAGAGAAGAAGCCACTACTTCAAAGAAGAAATCCATAGCCTTCAAGACTTCATCCACCAATGATGACGATGATGAAGACGAAGAAGAAGATGAGGAGCTAACTCTACTTGTGCGGAATGTCAAGAGGTTGTACCGAAAGAACAAGTTCAACTTCCGGAGAAGATTCGAAGGCAAAGAGGAGCGGAAGATCATTTGCTATAATTGCCGCAAACCCGGACATATCATGGCGGATTGCCCGGAGTTCAAGAAGAAGATGACTTCCTCCTTCAAGCCAAAGAAACCGGAGGAGAAGAAAGCCTACAAAGCAACATGGGATTCGGAAAGCGAGTCCGAAGAGGAGGTGGATCAAGCTAATATGTGTTTCATGGCAAACACACCTAAGGTAACCCCTCAATCCCTTGATGATGAAGATGATGAACTAAGTAAGAAAGTTCTACTTCATGCCTTTGTAGAACTTTCTGAAACTTATGATAATAAGAAACTTGAATGCTTAAAATTACAAAAAGAAGTTGCTTTTCTTAAGAATCAACTTGCCATTGTTTCTAAAGAAAAAGATGATGTTTCTTCTAATTTCATTTCTATGCAAAAAGAATTTTGTGCCTACAAGAGTACTTGTAAGGCAAAATCTCCTATTATTGATGAAAAAGAAATTTCTTCTTTTAAATCCAAAATGAATGATTTCGAAAAAGTTTTAAATGATTGTGCTTTCAATACTAAGAAACTTGAGAACATGTTTTCTAAAAAGCACACTTCACATGCTAACACTTCACAAGCTAAAATTCTCATGCTAACACCTCTCATGCTCATGCTCACAATGCTCATGCTCACAAATCACACACTCACTATGCTTTTAAATATGGTAGAGTGTATAGATGCACATATTGTGGTAAAAATGGACATTTAGCTAAGTTTTGCTATGATCAACTAAATAGAACAAATAATCTTGTTTGGGTTCATGACACTAACCCTAGAGGACCCAAGAAAATGTGGGTACCAAAATCAAGTCTTAAATTGTTTGATGTAGGTACACACCAAAGCTCCAAGACGTAGGGAGCGGTGGTACCTTGATAGTGGTTGTTCAAGACACATGACATGGGACATCAACAACTTCACAACCCTATCAAGGTACATGGAAGGTGGCACCGTCACCTTCGGGGATGACTCCAAAGGAACTATCATCGGTATAGGTAACATTCAAATTGGTGCATCTCCTATTATGAGAATGTTGTTTTAGTAGATGGTTTAAAACATAATTTGCTTAGCATTAGCCAACTTTGTGATCGTGGACTTAAAGTTGTTTTTGATGATTCCTCATGCAAGATTTTTGATGTTAAATCCGATGTTTGTATTCTTACCGGTTTTCGTGATAATAATGTTTATATCATTGACATGCTTAATTTAGATTGTTCTACTAAATGCTTGAATGCTTTTGATGAAAATTCTTGGCTTTGGCATAGAAGATTAGGACATGCATCTTTTGACCATATTTCTAGGATTAATTCAAAGGAATTGGTGAAGGGTATACCTTGCTTGAATTTTGAGAAAGACCGCATTTGTGGTGCGTGCCAACTTGGGAAACAAACCAAGTCTTCCTTTAAACCAATCAAGGATATCATGTCAACTAGGCCTTTAGAATTAATTCATATGGATCTTTTTGGACTAACTAAAACTAAGAGTTTAAATGAAAGTAGATTTGCATTTGTTTTGGTTGATGATTTCTCCCGTTTTACTTGGGTTTTCTTTTTACAAAATAAAGATCAAACTTTTTCTCATTTTAAAATTTTTCGAAAACAGTTGAAAAAGAAAAGGGTTTTCCGATTTTGAGAATAAGGAGTGATAGAGGTGGTGAGTTTATTAACCAACTCTTCATGACTTATTGTGATGAAAAGGGAATTAAGCATGAAACATCTTGTCCTAGAACTCCACAACAAAATGGAGTTGTAGAAAGGAAAAATAGAACACTTCAAGAGATGGCTAGGACAATGATAAGTGAATATGACCTCCCTCAATATTTATGGGCCGAGGCCGTAAACACCGCATGCTATATATCGAATCGTATTTATTTGTGCAAAAATTCTTCAAAAACATCATTTGAAATGTATCATTCTAGAAAACCAAATGTTGCATATTTTAAAGTTTTTGGATGCAAGTGTTTTGTTTGAATACTAAGGATAATTTGGGTAAATTTGATGCTAAGGCTTATGAGGCTATTTTTGTTGGATATTCCTCTACTAGCAAAGCGTATAGAGTTTTCATTAGATCTTCTCAAACCATTGAAGAATCCATGCATGTTAAATTTGAAGAATCTAATGTGGTTGTTGAGAATGTTGTAGAGATTGAACCATTAGGTGAAGACATGGAGAGACTATCCTTGAAGGACTCACCCGCTCAAGAAGAAAAGCTAGACCCTATTGGTGAAGTTCAAGAGGATAAGGAGGAAAGCACTCAACCGCTTCCTAAAGCTTGGAGATACGCTACAAATCATCCTAAGGAGCTCATCTTGGGTGATGCATCTAAAGGAGTCACAACGCGCTCCAAACTCCATGACATATGTGGTAACTTTGCTTTTATTTCTCATTTTGAACCCAAAGGCATTCTCGAAGCCGAGACGGACCCATATTGGTTGCTTGCCATGCAAGAGGACTCAATCAATTTGAGCGCAACCAAGTTTGGCACCTTGTTCCTAAGCCCCACGATAGACCAATAATTGGTACTAAGTGGATCTTTAGAAACAAGATGGATGAGTCCGGAAATGTCATTAGGAATAAAGCTAGGTTAGTGGCCCAAGGTTACACTCAAGTTGAGGGAATTGACTTTGAGGAGACCTTTGCACCCGTAGCACGGCTTGAAGCCATACGGATGACACTACCTTTTGCATGTTTTAAAAATTTTAAACTTTTTCAAATGGATGTAAAAAGTGCATTTTTAAATGGTTTTATTAATGAAGAAGTTTATGTTTCTCAACCTCCCGGTTTTATTGATCATGTTCACCCCGATTTTGTTTTTAAACTTGATAAAGCTTTGTATGGATTGAAACAAGCTCCAAGAGCTTGGTATGAAAGACTTTCTAGTTTTCTCATTTCAAATGATTTTATTAAAGGCAAAGTAGACACAACTCTTTTTACTAAGCATGTTAATAATGATATTTTAATTGTGCAAATTTATGTTGATGATATAATTTTTGGATCTACTAATGAGCTTTTATGCAAGGATTTTGAGAAAGTAATGCAACTAGAATTTGAAATGTCTTCCATGGGTGAGCTCAATTTCTTCCTTGGACTCCAAATCAAGCAATTGCAAGACGGAACCTTCATTAACCAAGCCAAGTACGCAAAGGAACTAGTAAAGAAGTTTGGGCTTGAAGGATCAAAGGCTTGCAACACTCCAATGGCAACTACAACCAAGCTTGATAAGGACGAACAAGGTAAAAATGTTGATATTAAATTATATAGAAGCATGATAGGAAGTCTTTTATATTTGACGGCAAGTAGGCCGGATATCATGTTTAGTGTGTGTCTTTGTGCTAGATTTCAATCGTGTCCTAAAGAGTCTCATCTTATTGCGGTAAAACGCATTATTCGTTATATTAAGGGCACTATTGGAATGGGTCTTTGGTATCCGAAAACTATAGATTTTTCAATGACTAGTTATTCGGATGCCGACTATGCGGGTTGTAGAGTAGATAGAAAGAGTACTAGTGGGACATGTCAATTTCTTGGTAATTGTCTTGTTTCATGGTCCTCTAGGAAACAAAATTCCGTAGCTCTCTCAACCGCCGAGGCGGAGTATGTTGCCGCGGGGGCTTGTTGTGCACAAGTCCTTTGGATGAAACACACTCTCCTTGATTTTGATTTGCACTTTGATCATATAAAAATATTTTGGGATAATACTAGTACTATACACATGACCAAAAATGCAAATCAACATAGTAAGACCAAGCACATTGAGATTAGATATCACTTTCTTAGAGATCATTTTGAGAAAGGTGATATAGATATTGATTATGTTTCCACGGATTTACAACTAGCCGATATTTTCACTAAACCTCTTGATTTTGCTAGATTTTCGTTTATTTGTGGAGAACTTAATGTTTGTATTATTGAATAGACATGTTTCTCATAACCCTTTTTGATGTATGACAAAAAGGGGGAGAATAAGTTTACATGACACAAAAATAAGTTCATTTGGTCTTGGTTCCATATGAATTTATATACTTTAATTTTAAAGATTTGTTTTATGAGTTTTATGTTTATGTATGTATGAGTTTTTGAATTCATGTATTTTGAGAATTCTTGTTTTGTGTTTTAGCTGTTTTGGTATTTTTGGTATCAAGAGCAATTTTTGTGTTCAATAATTGGTGCATCATTTCAATTATTGGTTTCTAGAGCATATTCTTGTGTTTTATGTATAGCATAATTTGAGGGGGAGTTTTCTCCTACCCTATATTTTTGTTAATAGCCTATTTGTTTTGTCATCATCAAAAAGGGGGAGATTGTTGGCCCAAGAGGTTACACTCTCCAATTGTTTTGTATTTTGATGATGACAAACCAAATTAGTGCTATTGGTACTAACAAGTTTGCTAAGATGAGTTTCAGGTTTGTACCATGTTTAGAGACCATTCGCTTAGCTATTGCAAGAACTTCTAAGTTCCACAAAGCAAGGAAGGCAAATTGCACATCAAGGAAGGATCATAGAAGAGAAGGCACTAGCAAGGCATTGGATGGCTCAAAGACTTGAAGATAGCACAAGAAGTCTTCATGTAATTTGTTTTTCAGTTTATAGTATGTTAAAGAATAGAGATTAGGTTTGAAGCTCAATCACACACGTTTTTGCGCATATACTATTTCTTAGTTTATTTCTTATAAAATATACAAAAATATTTTAGTACAAAATCTTTCTTCTACAAATTTCTTTTTATGTTACATACTGAATTCCTGTTTAAAATAGTTTTGTTAAAAATATTTTTCTTCTCAAAATTCTGTCTTTATTTCGTTTTCTGACCTGATCCGGTCGACCGGCAGTCTACCGACAGTCGACCGAGTCTGTGTCAGGCTGGTCCGGTCGACCGGACCAGTCGACCGAGGTCCTGGCAGAATGCACTTATCCGTGTGCATGTCTGTCGGTCGACCGGGGCAGTCGACCGATATTTATTTTTGAGTCACAGTTTGTATCAGTCGACCGGGTCGGTCGACCGATAACCTGTAACGGTCGGAATTTTGTACTACCGGTCGACCGGCCCGGTCGACCGATGTAGCCGTTTGAACAGTAACGGGCAGATTTTTAAGAGCTGTCTATTTTTTGTCTTTTGTGTTTAAAAATACGTTTAAGGATATATTTTGATCTAATTACCTCCTAAACATCAGTAAATATGTTTTATCCCTAAACCCTAGCCCTTTCCTATAAATAGGGGTGTTTGGGGAGAGATTGGTTACAACAATTATTGCTAGAAAATTCAAAAGTTTAAGGCTTTCAAAAGAGACTTGTTTCTTGGTTTTGTGCTGAATTTCTCACTGATTTTCTGAAGGGTTTTTCAAATACTCTCTGATTTAATTCTCTTTTCTCCTTACACACAAGAGCTTCATTCCTACTCAATATTCTCTAAGGACCTTTGTAAGGAAGAGATATTTGAAAGAGAGAGTTTGTGGTCTTTTGACTACCAAGATAATTACTTGTTCTTGAGATTGTAGGAGTTGGGTACTCCATTGTATTTGAGATCTTTGTGATAGTGGAAGTGGTCGGAATCCTTCTGGGGAAGGCGGGGAGTAGAGCTGGGTGCTCGAACCTCGATAACATATCCTTGTGTTTGCGATTGGTTTACATTCTTGCAATTATTACTCTATTTTGCTTGCACTTATTACTTGCTCATCATACTTACTTGCTTGCATTCATCTTATGATTCTTGATTGTGATTGTTATAGCTTTAAATTTTTTTTTAAATTGCCCTTTGATTAGCATTATCACCTATTCACCCCCCCTCTAGGTGATTTTCACATCCTAATTTCTAAGTATAGCATAAGAGAAGTCTTAACTTAAAGTTATGCTATCAAAGTTCTTAAGTATGAATTTATGAAGAATTGCTTATAGGTATAACCTAGATTAGAAAAACCTAACTATCAATTAATCTTCAAGAAAACTGTTTTAATTCTAGGGTTTCTAAAAGTGATTATCAATCAATCCACTTTCTCAACTAAACTAGGGTTGTTTAAGAGATTAGCAAACCACAAATTAGATTTAGTTATTCATCTCTTTTTTTTTAATTTTCAATTTTGTTTAATGTGAAAAATTATGTGAAAGAAAGAAGAAAACAAATAACAGATCTCAGCAAAAAATGAAAGTAAATAACAAAATTTAATGACAAAGAAGAAAAGGTAACCTTTATTTGAATGTCACTTCCAAATACAATGCTCCTCTCCTCCTCCAAAATATGCTAAAAACGAAATGGAATTACAAGAATTTGAAAAGAGAAACTCTAAAGAAAAACCCTAAGTTCTCGTCTCTGGATGCCCCCTCTCTGTTGCTCTGCAGGGGTATTTATAGGAGATGGAAGAAGTAGAGTCCCGGTATAACTCCTCCACGAAAGCAGGTATTCAAACTCATCCACATTGCCGCGGAAACGCGGCTTTGGCCGCGTTTCCGCGGCCTTACCTTGGTTCCTGGCCACGCGTTTTCTCGCGTGGCCTCCTCTGGTCCGTCCATCTGGGTATATCCTTCTAGATTTTGCATACCGACTCTTTATTTTGAAAATTCGGGATAACTTGGGAAGCAAGTTATCATCAATCCAAATCTTTTTGAAACGAATTTCTATCTTTGCTCTCTTCTCCTTTTATCTTTAGCCTTGTCCTGCAAGTAACTAGGGTTGAGTAGAAGTCCATCCTTTTTCTCTTCTTTTAGCAATTAGGAGTTCTTTCTTATCCTTCCTTTTCTTCACTTAGATTTTAAATAAAGATTTAAAAATCCAAGTTTAGATTAGGTTAGATAATAAGAAACTTCTAAATTACTACAACTTTTGTACATGGGCTTGCACATGAGCTTTTGGGCTTCATTTAGGCTTTATTCTTTTATTTAAATAATTACTCAAGGCCTGCACACATTAAATAACAAAATTTTAGTAATAGTGCATAATTAAAAGAATAAATAGGGAAACATGATTGTAAATGTATGCATTTTTTACTACCTATCAGAGAGCGACTCCGATGAAGAGGTGGATACAGCAAACATGTGTTTCATGGTAAATTAAAACACACTCAAGGTAACTCCCGAATCTACTTTTCATGAATGTGAGTTATCTATGGATGAACTAGGTGAAGCTTTTGAAGAACTTTCCAACAAGTATGATTTTCTCAAGAAGAAATATTTAAAAATGAAGAAAGAAAATGAACTTTTCAAAATCAACTAGTTGCTATTTCTAAAGAAAAAGACATTTCATCTTCTACTCTTTAAAAGACACAAAATAATTTTAATGCACACAAAATTTCTTGTAAAGATAAAATTTTAATTATTAATGAAAATGAGTTTTTCACTTTGAAAAATAAAATTAATACTTTGAGCATTGTTTTGAAGAAATGTGAATTTGATAATGCTAGATTAGAGGTTATGTTTCAAAGAGGCAAACTCTAAAGAAATCTCATGCTCACATACCACCACAACCACAAGCACATCATGCCCATTGTGCACACCATACTACACATGCTCATCATGCAAAACACATCATGTATTTTTATATGCCAAGGTGTACTCATGCACCTATTGTGGCGAAAAGATCACTTAGTTAAGTTTTGTTATGATAGAATTAATGCTTCTAATGATCATGTTTGGGTTCGGAAGACAATAATGTAGGACTCAAGAAAATTTGGGTACCAAAGTTAACCTCTTTATTAACTGAAAAAGTACGCACCAAGGCTCCAAGACATAGGGAGCAGTGGTACCATGATAGTGGTTGCTCAAGGCACATGACATGCGATATCAACAATTTTACAACTCTATCTAGATACCATGAAGGTGGCGCTGCACCTTCGAAGATGATTCCAAGGGCAAAACTATTGGTATAGGTAATATCAAGGTGGCTCATCTCCTTTAATTGAGGATAATGTTTTGGTAGATGCCCTTAAATATAATCTATTAAGAATTAGTCAATTATGTGACAAAAGCTTAAAAATTATTTTTGATGACTCTACTTGTGATATTTTAAATAAGAAAATGAATTCGTGTGTTCTTTTCGGTTTTCGTGAAAATAATATTTACATGATTGACATGTTGAATTTACAATGCAATGCCACTTGTACTTTTAATGAAAACTCTTGGTTATGTCATAGGAGACTAGGCCATGTTTGTTTGACCACCTATCAAGAATTACTTCTAAGGAATCAGTAAAAGTTATCCCTAATTTGACATTTGAAAAGGACCGCATTTGTAATGCGTACCAACTTAGAAAAACAAACCAAGTTTTTTTTCAAAACAATCAAGAATATCATGACATCAAGACCTCTAGAGTTGATACATATGGATTTATTTGGTCCAACTAAAACCAAAAGTCTTCGTGGAAACTATTTTGTATTTGTTTTAGTTGATAATTTTTTGAGATTTATATGGGTTTTCTTTATGGAACATAAAGATGAAGCTTTTTCATGTTTCAGTATTTTTAGAAAAAGGTGAAAAAGAAAAAGAATTTTTCATTTTGCGCATTAGGAGTAATAGATTAGCATTATCACTTCTTCTTTTGAGTTGATCGTTTTGTTGTTTGCTTAAATTGTTGCATTCCGCATTAGATTAGCATTATCACTTATTCACCCTCCTCTAGGTGATTTTTATTATTTTCATAGCGCCACGATCTCGGGAGGATGATTGGGCATATGACCATACGAAATCGATACATCGAGGGGATAATCCAAATAAGAAAGCCCTCATATATATCCATGTCCCGTATATAGTCATAGCCCAGTGGTACCTGCAAAAATTGGCCTGAGGTAAGGAAAATCCTAGTAACAGATTGGATGTGTCTATCGCGGAAGGGTTCCCTACCCAGTCGATATCCGGCACCACCAAGTGGGCGTACCCTACGTCGGTGTTATCCTTCGTGTACGGTTTTCCCTACTTCAGAGTAGTCTGCCGAGTAAGGAAAATCCCACTCAAAATATGTATGGAATGTTTGTATGTATTCATTCGCCTATGGGTTCAAACGAAAGGAGCCCATCGGCTATTGCAGGTTCTGACACCGTGCTATGAAAACTAAGCGCCCAAAGGCTTGCCTGCGTTTGCGTCTCCGAGTGGGGGAAATCCCATTTCATGACTTTCAGACACTCTCTGAGTGGGAGAAATCCCAGCAGCGATGAAACCTCATTGTGGGTTCTGACACCGCGCAATGAAAATCGAGTGACCAAAAGCGTGCCTGCATTTGTCTCCGAGTGAGGCAAATCCCATCTTATTTGACTTTCAGACACTTTTCGAGTGGGATAATTCCAGCAATGGAGAAACCTCATTGCGGGTTCCGACACCGCGCTATGGAAACCGAGTGGCCAAAGGCGTGCCTGCATTTGCGTCTCCGAGTGGGGGAATCCCATCTTGTGACATTCAGACACTTTTCGAGTTAGGGAAATCTCAACAGCGAAGACATCTCGTTGCGGGTTCCGACACCATACTATGGAAACTGAGTGCCCGAAGGCGTGCCTGCATTTGCATCTTCGAGTGGGGAAATCCCATTTTGTGACTTTCAGAAATTCTTTGAGTGGGGAAATCTCAGCAACGAAGAAACCTCATTGTGGGTTATAACACCGCGCTATGGAAATCGAGTGCATGAAGGCGTGCCTGCGTTGGCGTCTCCAAGTGGGGAAAATCCAATCTCGTGACTTTTAGAACTCTCCGAGTGGGGAAATCCAAGCAGCGAAGAAACCTCATTGCAGGTTCTGACATCGCGTTATGGAAACTGAGCGACCAAAGGCGTGCCTGCATTTGCGTCTCCGAGTGAAGGAAATCCCATCTCGTGCCTTTCAGACACTCTCCGAGTGGGAAAATCCTAGAAGAGGAGAAATCTTGTTGCGGGTTCACCGCGCTATGGAAACTGAGCACCCAAAGGCGTGACTGCATTTACATCTCCGAGTGAGGGAAATCCCATCTCATGACTTTCAGACACTCTTCGAGTGGGGGAAATCCCAGCAGCGGAGAACCTCGTTGCGGACTTGTCGCTGCCTCCGAGTGGGAGGCTCCCATCTGTGAGGCACCTGGACTGATGTGGGTTGGAATAGTCTCGCTGTCACCTTCGAGTGGGGGTGCATCCCATCAACGTGGTATGTGAACGGAGGATTTGCACTGCAAAAAATGTAAAGCGTTGTGTAGTACTTTATTTTCATAAACTCGAATACAAAAAAGTGAGTTTGAGAGAATGTAAGTTTTGAATTTTGAAAGTAAGGAATCACTCGATCGTCCTGTACTGGTTGACCACATTTTTCCTGTACTGGTTGACCACATTTTGCTCCCGGGGAGGCTACATATTTAGTTTTGGGAAATTGCTTCAAGGGTGAGGATGTATTCCTTAAGAAAGCCTTATTGAATGAGCTCTTACAAATATCTTTGGAGGGCCCAGCACTAGATGGTTGGATGCCCCTTATAGTCGGGATTGGAGTAGTACTCTTCTGATCCGGGCAGTGAAGGGTTAGGTTGGAATGACTTCGGATGTCTGACCCACGGATGATCTTTGAATGTGTTGAACATTTTGTTGATTGGGAGCTTTAGCGCAGTGAAATATTGAATTGGCTGATAGCTCTGAAGTGGATTCAGGGAGAGAATGGAGAGCGTCTGCTTCTTATAAGGAGGTTGCCCCCGATGCCGGTCAGGAGTGTGGTTGGGAGCCTCGTGAGCAAATTTCGCCATTACTCCATCATCACTTGGTTTTACAAAGTGGTGAGAGGAAGACTTTATCACCTCCTCAAGCTGGATGTACGTTTGTGCTCGAGAAAGGACCTCGCCCATCTTAGAGACGTCGTGCTTCAGGAGCTGCCTGTATAGGGATGTGTGACATGTATTCCATTGATGAACGCGAGGGCGGCAACCCCTTCACCGCAGTTGGAGACCTTGTGAGTTGATTATGGAAGAAATTGATATAGGACTTGAGGCTGTCTCTCAACCTCATCCTGATGGAGAGGAAGTGATGGCTACCCCTCTTGGCTTCTTGGTGAGCAGCGTACTGCATGAGAAAGGCCTTGGTGACCTCCAAAAAGTTGCTGAGAGAACACAGTAGTAGGAAATAGAGCATTCTGATGTTGCGCCCTTCAAGCTTGAGGAGAAAGTGAGGCACATTATCGGGTCATTGAGGGATTAGAGCATCATTTTGTTCTGGAAGTGGCAGACATGCTGAACTAGATCGCTTGTGCCAGTGTAACTGTCGAAAGCAGGGGTTGAGACTTCTTCGGAAGTTCACACTCCTAGATGTCCTGGGAAAGAGGGGAGTAGTGGAGGCGGGTCGCTGGATCAGGTGTTGAGATAACTTGGCCTCGCCGATTCGCTTTTGGATAAGATCGTCGAGAGCATGGAGATCCGGGGGCCCTCTGCACTCCGGGTCGCCTCCTGCCTCGCGAAATTATTTTAGAGTGCATCAATTTGGGTCTGGAGTTGTTGGTTAAGCATCCTCAACTCCTCTTGCTCGCGAAAAATGTTGTCGCAGTCGAGTATAATTTGCTCTGGCTCGCGATCTTAGTGATGTTGTTGTTCCTTCATCTGCTCTTTCATCTCGTGGAGCATCTGAAAGAATTGTTCTCCTTGTTGCTGAGAAGGGTTAGTGCTGAAGGGAGGCTCTGTGGATGAGGTGGAGTCTGCACTCTCAACGCGTTATCAAGTTGATTGGCTTGGAGGTCGCTCCTTCTGCGTTTTCTCTTGTCTTGCCTCTGGTGATTTCGCAATTGGTGGCTCGCTTGCGTAGGGTCATTACGATTGCGAGGGGAATTTCTTTGAGGATAGGTTGAGGGAAAAGAGATTTTGAGAGTATGGACTCAGATCTCAATGAAAGACCAAAATATAGTGAATAAATTCCCCAGGGGAAATGTAACTACGTCAACTTGTATCGTGATCTTGCAAGAGAAAATAATCAAATAATGCGAAGGCACAGGATTTACGTGAAAATTCAATTTGGGAAAAACCACGGGGAGGGGGAGATGTCCTCCTCCAAGTTTCATCCGTCTGGCATATATATACCCGAGGGAGTCTTTATTGGTAGTGCGGATTGTGCGAGTTTCAGTAATTACATGATCTGCACGTTGTAATTCTTACGTAACAGGCTGAATTGTGCTCTTGATTGCGGGAGTGATTTTAGGCACCTTCTATAACTGTCTGCATTGAAGTAGGAGTTGTCGCAACGTTTGAAACATGAAATGAACTGGTAGGACATCTGACTCCATGGATGTGGACGGATATGAAGGGGGGCGTCTGCCGCGATTACCTTGATTGGTCAGGAGAAATTGATCTTGAGGTGACGAGTCTTTCAGGAGGATACATGTCCTCGGGGGGCTTGCCTCCTCAGGTAAATGAGTATTCTCAGGGTTGTCTGGGCGACTCGGTATTTTTTGTTGTGTATCTTCAGGAGTTCCTGATGAGATGGTACACGTGTCTTGGTTCTGATAAAGGTTAAAAAATTGTTCAATACATACATACATACATACATACATATATAGATATACTTGTGTCCTTCCAAAAGGATTTGAGTCCGAATCCTTCCAACTCAAATACAACCTTCGACATTATAATACAAGATCCACTCCGTTGAAGTTGATCTATATTATTTCAAGTATCTATTAATAAAAAATCAAGTGTTTTGGATACTTTTTCCTATTCATCAAGCGGCGCAAAATGGACGGTCAAAAGTAGTGAGTTGGTTAGATCTATGTCTTGAGACATGCAAATTCTCGATCCAGCTATTTGATTATGATCTAAACATTTAAAAACTCCTACAAATCAATTTTTGTTAGGTTTCAAATGTTCTACATCATTAAACTAACTAACTTACTATTTAGGCCGTCCGTTTTTTTACTGCTTGATGGATGGGCAAAAAGTATTCAAAACACTTGATTTTTGGTTTATAGATACTTAAAATAATATAAATCAACTTCAACGGAGTGGATCTTGTATTCGAGAATGTTGGTATTTGAGTTGGAAGGATTCAGCCTCAAATCCTTTTGGTATTCTTACCTTCCTTTTTATTCATGTTTTGGTAGTCTCCTAACTTTCATATATATCAGACTCATTATTATTTCACTTTTTGTATTCATTGTTATCATGTGTGGATATTTATATGTCATATTGCAGTGATATTGATTTAACGTAGTAGAGTTTATAACTTGTTCAGGTTACTTTAAGCTTAGCGTATATACGTGAGGTATTCTCCTTGCGTATATACGTCACCGACTTTCGTCGTGACTTCGTTTTCACGTATTTTAAAAAGCAGGGCGTGACATTAAATTACACAGACCTCTTTTTCTAGTGACCATGCATGGCTTTGTTTCTCTTTATTACCTGCACTGCGCTGATCTGATCTGAAGAAGGTGTTTAACGTCATCCCAAACTAGACCAGGGCATTAACAAATTATTAATAGTTTCAAAAAGTTCCTAGCTAGCCTACTTTCGCAACTCTCTTCATCTCTGGGGCTGTTTGGTTATGGGTCAAAGTGAGAAAGTGAAGAAGTAGTAATAGTTCCCTTTGGAACTAGGGAATTGATTAGTGAGTTTTTCAGTGTTTGGATGTTGTTGGGAAGTGTGATTTGAAAAATGTTATATCTTTTCCGGCGTTTGGATGGTAATGTGAAAGTGAAAGTGAAAAAATTCACCACAAAGTTGACCGCAAAATAATATTAAAATAATAATTAATTAAGAAAAATAAAAATTAGATTGCAATTAGAATGCAAGTGAGATTTACATGATTACAAAATTAATTGTTTTGAGTTACAACTTATTACAAATGAGATTTACATGACCAAAAAATTAACCATACCACCCTAAAAGTGAGGAAGCGATTGTGTAAAAAAAAGTTTTCTCATTTTTCTTTTTCGGTGTTTGGATAGATAGGAAATGAGCAATTATACTTCCCTATTTTCTTGCAACCTTCCGCTTCCTTGCAACCAAACACACCGGGAGAGGGAGGGGGGGGGGGGGGGAGGGAGGGAGGGAGGAGAGAGAGAGAGAGAGAGAGAGAGAGAGAGAGAGAGAGATTTGTCCACTTCATCACAAGTCACAGTCCCCCCATCGCAAAGGCAGCGGAGTCCCCACGCAGTCTCAAATGTTGTCTAAATTGTGTGGTCACGTGCAATCTAATCTAACTGGCCTCAATGCAGTTGACTAGTTTAGCCCGAATCTTCGCATCAAATAGAATGGTCAGACCGTGTCTTAGGGCTAGTTTGTTGGCCCCGGAAGTCACCGAAAACTGTGTTTTTGTCCGTTGATAACATGAGATCCCACCGCATTTTCCTTCCCCTACCGGATGTTTGTTTGTCTCGAAAATTGATGAAGTGAACCCCACTTTTAACTCAGCAAATTACATGAACATTATATAAATTGTGCAAAAAGCTGTTTTAGAATATTCTGAGCGGAAAATGCTGGAAACATGGCGTTGTTGGCCCCACCGCATTTTCCTGAGTCCACCCTTCTGACAGCCAAATATGTCCTTCAGTAAATCAAAAGATACACAATAAACAGTTAAGATATAATTGTTTATTATTTTATAATTGATTAGGATTTATTTTGAGTGAGAAGTGAAAATACAATGTACAGTATTGTTCTCTTCAAAATCTGTTATAAAAACTGGACGATTTTCTAGATAGGAAAGGTTAATGATGTAATTAGCTTTGAAGTCCAAGATAACGGCGGTGAGAAACTGAGATTAGCATCCACAAAATATTTTAATTAATGCATGTAAGAAACTAGGCCTGATTGTTTGGTGAAAACAGCTTAGAAAATGAGTTCTCTCTCTGAAATCTGTGTGCCTCACGGGTCTTCTCATCAAAACTTGTTTGTTTCGCTTTAAAAAAAAGCTAGAAAAAGCAAGTCAGTTTTCCTCTCTATTTTTCTCTCAAAATGAGAGGAAAACAGTTGAAAAACTGACACAGATCAAGCCCAATTTTTATGACAATAAACTGACAATTGTCAGTTTTCTATGAACCGATTTTCAAGTCACATGTGCCCTGATGAGATTGGTTTCTCAAAGAATATTGGTGTGAGATATGGTTTGTGCTGTATAAATAATAAATAATAATAAAAAAATCCAACAATTGAAACAGATGTCAAATTACATTGAATATTGACTTGACTTTATTAAGTAGAAGCACACGGGTAAAATTAAACTTGGGAAAAAATAATATAAATTAAAAGAAGGACTTTATTATATTCTTTTAGACCTATGTTAGTGTTACATCAGCCGCAGCAGCAAGAATCCTTTGAGATATTTGTTGATAACATAAGTTTGAACATTATTAATTATTGATTAATTTGTTGCTTCTTATTCTGACCTGGAACCTGATGGAAGATTTTATGCACCGTGCCACATCATATTACTGTTGCTTTTCTGCATTCATTTTCCCAATTATTATTTGGAAATTTCAATTCCATTGGTCAAATGCGGACTTTTCTTTAGAACTAATTGCCTCTAGATGAAAAATAAAATGCTATTAAGTTGCAAAACAATACAGTTTATACATCAGCATGACATGATATAAATTATTGCCAAGTTAACCACAAAAAAAAGAAGAAGAAGAAGAAGAAGAAGAAGAAGAAGAGGAGGAGGAGGAGGAGAAAGAAAATATAGTTAGTATCCGAGAGAGGTAAAAAATGGAAAAACAAAGATAACCAGGTTCTTCATTATTTGTCTCCTCTCCTTCTAGTGTGAGAAACTAGGATTTTCCTAGAAGCGTTTGTTTAGAGATTTTGGTGATAAACTCTCGTAATTTTTCTTGTTTTTAATTATTGTATTCTGCTTGTGTTTCCTATGGACGTAGGTTAATATTGATAAAATCACGTTATAAAATTAATTAGAATTTTTACTCGAATACGTCTGGAGGTAGACGAAAACTTCAGAGATCAAGAACGAGCAGGTGTGCACAGTCAGTGCATAAATTAGTCGACTAATGACATCTCAGCAGTCGACTGTTGACGCAAATAGAGAGTGAGTACTTCTTATTAGTTGACTGTATAGTCGACTAATGATTAGTCGACTAATATTTTGAGTTAGTCGACTAATAGCGTTGTTGGCAGTTTCTTTTTGTGGTTCTGATCGCATTTTGAGTTCAACTCGAGTTTCTTTCTCTTCTGAGATGATGATGTTCATATTACTAGAGTTTATGTAGGACTAGGATGATTTTATGATCTATAAATAACCCTTGGGGTGGCCTTCAATGTATTATTCAATAATTAAGAAAAAGAAAGATTGTGAGAGAAGTTTAAGTTATAAGGGTTCGTTGTTCTAGGCGACCATCAAAGGCCTTGTAATCTTTAGCGAAAGGCATGAGTGTTTCTCATTGTACTCAAAATTTTAATAAGGTTTTTCCCTTTTCTCATGTGAATGTACATACGATCTGTTTGATCGGTGGAATCACATTAAATTGTGTGTTGACTTTCTCTACTTCAGAATATCTTCTTCTCTTCTTCTTCACGTTGCACGATGATTCGTTTTTTTTTCTTTTTCCGCTGTGTCGATCCTAACAATTGGTATCAGAGCATATCAGTTCATTGCAACAATTAGTATCAGGGCAAGTCAACGTGAAGATATCTGCAATCAAATTCGATATTCATAAGCTCAATGGTGTCATCAATTTCAGCAGGTGGCATATTAGGATGAACTCCATCCTGACTAGAGAGACTTGAAGAAAGCACTACTCAGGAAGGAGAAAAAGCCTGAAAAATTGAAGTAAGAAACTTGGTAGGAGTTGGATAAAAAAATCTTGGCAGCTATTTAGCTTTGCTTGGCAGACGAAGTGTTGGATGAGTTTTCTTTAGAGAAAACAACATCCTCACTGTGGAAGCGACTTCAGAATTATTATCTGAAGAAGTCGTTGGCGCATCGTTTGATTCTGAAGCATCATCTCTTTCTTCTTCGCATGCATAAAAGTATATCTATCAAGTCTCACATCGAAGAGTTTACCTCTATTATCAATGAATTAGATAAGATAGAGCTTAGGATAGAAGATTATGATCAAACACTGTTATTACTGTGTGAACCTTTTTCATACAAGAGTTTTAGGGAAGCTATCGTCTACGAAGACAAATCAACTATCAAGGGTAATGAAATCAAAGAGCATCTACTCAACATGAACAAAGTTGACAAACAGTTGATAGAGGAGTCTCATCGCAATAATTTCAGGCAAGTTTTCTTTACAAAGGACAAGTGTAATAATGAAAATTCTATGGGTAACCCAAAACACAAGAATTTGGTGTGCAACTGGTGTCACAGAAAGAGGCATATTAAAGCTAATTGTTGGACTCGTAAAAAGAAATAGCAAAAAGCTAATATGACTGAACTGGCTAAAGGGGATGAAGCTAAGTGTGATGTTCTATCTGTTACAGACAGCTTGATCGGTAACAAAGATAGATGGGTTATTGACTCTGATAGGAAGATATTCTCTTCATACACTTCGGTTCAAAGGGGAGTGGTTTTCATGAGAAATCTGTTACAAGTAAGGTGACTGAGGAATAATCTAGTTTCATTCTTATGATGGACGCATCACTACTTTTCAAGGTGTTCATCATGCTTTCGAATAAAGGTACAATCTCATCTCTCCTAGACCTCTACATGGAGAAAAGTTCAATTTTAGTTCTGAAAGTGATCTTATGAAAGTTTTCAAAGATACTGATGTGAAGTTTCAGACCGAGCATGTCGGAAATGTTTACGTGTTGTAAAATTTAGAGGTTATAGTTGGTGAATTGCAGTTATTCTTGGCTTCAAGATCAAAGGTTGTGGAACAATCAGAGACTATAATAATTTTGATCTCAAATATTCAGTATTATTCCGAAGGTAAATTGTGACTAGATGGTGCTGACGCACAACAAGAAAGTCCAGATCATTACTCCCGTATTGGAACAAATTCTCATAAATTCTGTGTGGATCAAGGAGATCATTGGGTGATCAAGTTCAGATTGATTCTGAACTTATTCGATCTAATCAAAGTTTGAACCCTATGAGAGAATTATGAAGAAACGGGAGTGAGATAGAGATAAAGTAAAGAGTTATTCAATTATGCATTGATGTGGGCACATGAAACATGATGGCTATTCTCGGATTTGGATGTATTCAAGTAAAGGGGGATATTGTTAGGATTTTGACTCGAATACGTTATGGAGGTGACGAAACTTCAGAGATTAAGAACAGACATGTGTGCACAGTCGGTGCATAGATTAGTCGACTAATGACATCTCAATAGCCAACTAATGGCACAAATAGAGAGTGGGTGCATCTCACTAGTCCATTGTATAGTCGACTAATGAGCATGATTGGTCGATTAATAATTTGGATTAGTTAAATAATGACGTTGCTGGAAATTTTCTTTTGTGATTCTGATTGCAGTTTGAATTCAACTCCAGTTTTCTTCTCTTCTGAGGCGGTGCTCTTCGTATTGCTGGAGTTTGTGTAGAATTAGGATGATCTTATGGTTTATAAATAACCCCTTAGGAGTGGTTTTCAATGTATTATTTAATAATTAAGAAAAAGAGAGTGATTCGTGAGAGAATTTTTAGCCATAATAGTTCGTTGTTCTAGGCAGTCATCAAAGGGCTTGTGATCTTCTAACCGAGAGGTGTGAGTATTTCTCATTGTACTCCGCTAAAGTTTTAATAAAGTTTCTCCCCCTTCTCTCCTGACGTATACACGATCTGTTTGATCGGTGGAACCACATTAAGTTGCGTGTTAGCTTTCTCCACTTAAAAATATCTTTTTCTCTTCTTCTTAGCGTTATACGACGATCCGGCTTTTCTTTTTCCTCTGCGTCGATCCCAACAATATTGGCATCATATTTTCATATTTTATGGACAGGGTTGTGCCTTGTCATGTCATGCTTAGTTAATATGAGTCTAGAACTATAAATTCGATTGCCAGTATGCTGGATATAGAGTTGGCTTATGACCTCTATTTCTATTTAAATTGGGTAAGCCTATACGTGCCTAATTTTAGGCTGAATTTCCAACTTGTTTTCATTCTTAGTGAATAATTTAGGTCATTCAATCTAATTATCTAAAACATTCAGCTTCAAGACCGAACTACAGTTTTAAAAAAAAGAAAAAAACATTCTGATTCAAACTTTATTGATAAAAGATCTTTAGAATACTTGAGTCTTTAACTCTTAGTTTGAGAGTTATGAGTTACAAGATAATCCGTGATTCCATAAAGTATATTAGATAATTATTAGTTAATTAAAGTAGTAATTTGATTGTGTCCCAATTGGGACTCCATTTGTGCCTTGTATGAATCGTGTAATGGTCCTTTCTGTGTCGACTGAAGGCAAGCCTAGGCACAACTTGAAAATAATATGAGGTTTTCATCATCACATTCACCTCTTCCTTGCGCAAAAGGACCATTCTAAGATACTTGGAGAATACAAATTTAATACTTAAAGGGGTATTTCTATTGGGCAGACGATGTTCAGGCTCTTTGTACGACTCTGCACAGATTCCTTCTCGCTTTCCATCTCTACTTAGGCCTGTTTGGTGCCATGAAGAGGAGGAATAGAAAAGAAGAGAGAAGAAAGAGCGGAGATTTGAAAGAGAGGAGGAAGAGAGGTGGGAAACAAACACGACTCTTATCTTGGAAGAGGAAAAGAGACGAGAAGAAGAGAGAGAAAGAGACAAAGGGAGAAAAATATTTTGTCTAGATTTTTGAGCTACAACTCTGAAGGGTCTGTTTGGTTGTCGTAACTGGCCGTAATTTGTAGTTGTAATTGGTAAAGTCTTTTACAATTGTAAATGAGTTACATGTATGTAAATTTTACATTGTTTGGTTGGTAATATAAAATTGTAAAGTGGGAAAGTGTATTATACTTTACGGTGTTTGGTTGTCGTAATGTATAAGTCGTAAGTGAAAAAGTTGACCACAAAATTAACTATTTGGTGATTTTAAAAGTTTTAATATTGCAAATAAATATTAAAAAAGTTAAATATTAAAAAATTTTAATATTAAAATAAAAAAATATTACAAATTTGTATGACCACAAAATTAACTGTAACTGGGCTGTAAGTGAGAGGTAACTGGGTTGCAAGTGAGTGTTAGTTGAGTTACGTAAGTCTTTTACGAATTACGGTCCAAACAAACGCCGTAGTTATAACTGGGTAGTAAGTCATTTACGAATTACGGAGTTTTACGCGAAACAAACGGCCCCTTCATGTCAAAATTTGGAGGAAGAGAAAAGGATAAGGGAGGGGAACAGAGAGTCCACGTCGGCGCCGTGTCACACATCTTCTTCCCTCTTCGATTTTTTCTCCATGCCCAAACAGACACTTGAGTTGAGGAAGAGGGCTCTCTTCCTCTCTCTTCAGTGTAAACAAGCAAGCCATTAGTGATTTATCTGTCAGTTAAATGTCTTGCATGTACAATCTTTAATGTGACTGTACTTCTTCTTAGCTGATGTGCCCCTTAGTATTTGAGAACAGTGGCAGACACATGATGTTTTCTAGTGTGAGTGTAAATGTAATATGACAAGAGAAAAAAATAAAAAATAATGTTCCATCCACGAAGCTTAAACTTGTGACTTCTACTAATTTAGATTTATAAGTTACCTCTCAAGTTAAAACTCAAAAGTATTTTTATACTAGTAAAATTAATCTAAAAAAATTATAAATTGTATATATTATCTCACTGTCTTATAAAACACAGTATGTGCGTCTGTCCACACTGGACTGTATGTGACTCCGCCTCTGTCAGAGACCATCCTACATTTGGGGCCTTTTAGCCTTCTTTAATATCCAAAAAAGGATGAAAAACAATGCTTCATTTATAATTTTCTTTCTGGACGCCCTCGCCTCGTCCGAGATTGAGACTACAACCCCTTGCGATAACCTGCGTTCTCATTCAAACAGAAGAGCAGTGATACTCAAATCAATAAGGGCTATTTGGATTCAAGAAAGGGGGCGGAAGTGAGGAAGTGAGAGGTGTCACTTCCCACTTCCGCTGTCCATCCAAATATCTGAAAAGGAAAATAGAAGAACCCTTTTTCCTTTTACACAACTATTTTCTCACTTCTAAAGTAATACAGTTAATTTGTGATCATGTAAACATCATTTGTAATAAGTTGTCGCTCAAAACAGTTTATTTTCTGGCCATGTAAATCTTACTTGCATTCTAATTATAGTCCAAATTTTTTTCATAATTAAATTTATTTTAATATTATTTTACGGTCAATTTTGTGGCCAACCTTTTCACCTCTACTTTCACATTACCAACCAAACACCGAAAAAGACATTATATTTTTTCAATTACACTTCCCAACTACTATCCAAATACCAGAAAAGAAATACAAATTCTTATTTTCAAAAAAGAAAAAATCCTACTTCCCACTTCATCACTTTCACCCACATCCAAGCATCCAAACAGCCCCCATGATATTCACGAGGATCAGAAAGAGGAGCCCACAAAGGTACAATAAAATTACATGCACCGTTCTCTGGTATTTTTCCACCAGCTTGAGCTTGTTGACCATAAAACCTTATAATTTAGTCCATGTCTCAATCAGACCTTGAACCAAAAAGTCCACGGCCGACTTACAAATTGCCAGAACAATCATCTGGATCCAGTTAGCAAGCGTGGGGTCCCCACTCTCGAAAAAAGAGGGAGAATCAGCTTTGAATTGAATATTGCACCACGAGTGTGTCGAAAAGCCATCACCGTCCACCAGCTCTGCTGCAACTGCCCTTTTGGTCAGCTCGATTGCATGCATAGACTTTCGACTGCACAAGATAACAACGCTACAGTTGAAATTGAAGGAAATATGGGTGGAGATGGGGACCCTCCTCTCTCCTGACTCTGCGCTGTTGAAAAGAGACCTTTATAAAAGTTGGCTAGTTTTGTTGTTTCCTCCATTCTTCTTTGGACTAGTTAGTATTGGGACCATGTCGTGTTGACAATTTGTGTATGTATTAGGGGTAACAACAAGTAGATCGAGATCGAGTCGTTATCGGGTCGGGTCAAATGTGTTGGAAAGAGAGAACATTGCTAAGGAAGTTGACATGAATTGCCGAGGGGTCGTTGAGGTGATCGCCAATGAAGTCGACGACGAAAAGGCAGAAGGAAACAGCAGCAGAAAATAACACAACAGCAGCATAACAGGTTCTGCGGTCGACCGGCCCGGTCGACCGCCCGCACAAGCAGGAGATCGGTTGACCGGCGCGGTCGACCGATGTGCACAACGTGCACAGGAAAAGATCTCGGTCGACCGCCCGTTCGACCGACTGAAAGCACCCAACTCTCTGTTGGGCACCCAGTCGACCGATGTGCACAACGTGCACAAGAAAAGATCTCGGTCGACCGCTCGGTCGACCGACTGAAAGAACCCAACTCTCTGTTGGGCACCCAGTCGACCGACCGGTCGACCGGTGGAAGGGTCGGTCGACCGCCCGGTCAACCGACAGTCAGGTGCGGGTATTTTTCTGCTGATTCGGAAATCTGTATATTTAAAGGCTGTTGTTAATTCCTAGGGTTTGGTATCTAATTGCTGGGATTTGCTGGAGCTCTCTTGCATTCAAAGAGGCTGCTAGCCATTGTAATCTTCTTCCAAAGCAATTAAATCTCTCTTCTGATTGCCCCGAGGACGTAGGCGTTAAGGCCGAACCTCGTTAAATTTGTTGTTTGCGTGTGTTCTTTCTCCGGTGGTTGTTTTTGTGCTGGTTGTGATTGTTCTTCGTGCGTGGGAGATTCAAGGAGTGATCCTCTATCGGGTTGTTGTCGCTGTTGGGGCACAACAAGTGGTATCAGAGCTTCCAGGTTTCGCTTGGGATTTCTGGAGATTCGGAGAGTTCTAGATCTGATTCGGTGGAGATCGTGTGTCGATCTCAGATCAGAGGTATTGGTGTTCGTGGGATCGTGTGTTGATCTCAGGAGGACGCAAGGAGGGCTCGTGGAATCTGTGGTGAAGTAGATCCGGAGAGAAACTCGATCTAGGGTTTCAAGGGAAAGGTAAAAATCTAATTTTTATCTGAAGTATAGATCTATTTCCAGTTGGTTATTCTTCCGCATAGATAGAGGATCAGAAATCTCAATGGCAGAGGAAAGTACTTCGGTTAAGGCCATGCATCCTCATCCGAGGATTGACGTGGTGAAGTTCAATGGTACAAATAACTTCGGGATGTGGAGATCTGAGGTTATGGATGCGCTAAATGCATCGAACCTCGAGGACACTCTCCTACTGGAGAAGAAGAGGAACACGACCATTGAAGAAGAGTGGGCAAAGATGAACAGGTCGGCATGTGGATTGATACGTTCATGTTTGTCGCAAGACATAAAATACCTTGCACAACATGAGACGTCGGCGAAGAAACTGTGGGAAACCCTTGCGAAGAAATACCTGACTAAGAGTGTTGAGTTCAGGTTGCAGCTTAAGAGTAAGCTGTATCAGTTTCGGATGAAGAAGGGGAGCACAGTGAATGAGCACATCAACCGATATACGAAGCTTCTTACAGACTTGGTAAACGTGGATGTCACGATAGAAGAGGAAGATAAGGCGATCATCTTTCTGAACTCACTCCCGGCAGAGGAGTATGAGACATTCACTCTGACCTTCATCAATGAAAGGCAGACCTTGGATTATAATGAGGTGTCGTCTGCACTGACTAGTTATGAGACGAGGAAGAAGGAGAGACATCCTTCTAGGTCAAGCTCATCGGCGGAGGCACTGGAAGTAAGAGGCAGAAGTTCATCGCGGAAGGGCAAGGGGTTAGAGGAAGATCGAAGTCCAGGCCGGGTTTCAGAAATCTGAAAAGGAATCAGTGTGCCTTGTGCAAGGAAGTAGGACACTGGAAAGCAGAATGTCCGAAGGCCAAAGGTAAGAAGGTGGAGTCAAAGATCGAGGCGAATCTCGCACAGACAGATTGATCGGATGATGACTCATCGGTGTTCTCTCTCTCGGTTACTACCCCTACTGTTTGTAACTCAGATAGTGCTGAGTGGATCTTTGATAGCGGAGCCACCTATCATGTGTGCCCGAACAGGGCCTGATTCTCTAGCTTTAAAAGGCTGGATGGATGTTACACGGTCATGGGGGATGACCATCCGTGTAATATTGAAGGGATGGGTACAGTTCGCATCAAGATGGATGATGGGATAGTTCGAGAGTTGAAGGAGGTGAGGTATGTACCTCATCTCAAAAGGAATCTTATCTCAGTTGGCACTTTAGAAGCATTGGGCATGGTGATATCTGTTCGAGATGGCGATCTCAGGATGATCAAGGGCTCGATGGTAATGATGAAGGGCGTCCGCCGAGGCAATCTCTACTACTTGAAGGGTAGTACGATTACAGATCAGGTGGAGACTTCAAGTTCCTCAAATGATGGTGGCCCGGAGGTCTGGCAGGGAAAGGTCGGACAGGAAGAAGAAGAGTCTTTGCGAGCTCCTGCAAAGAAGGAAATGGAAGGTGCTGCTACCTGCAAGTCGGAAAGTGGACACAACGTTCTGGACAAGAAGAAGGTGAGATTCAGCACCGGTAATCACCACAATGAAGGTCTTCTTGATTGTGTTCACATGTGCGTATGGGGACCTGCTAAGACGGCATCACTTGGAGGTCACAGGTACTTTGTCTCATTTATTGATGGTTCATCTAGGCAGGTTTGGATATATCCAATGAGACAAAGGAGTGAAGCCCTAGATGTATTGGTGAAGTGGAGAGGAAAAATGGAGAGGCAGATAGGTAGGAAGATAAAGGAGCTTCATATTGGTAATGTTGGAAAGGACATGTACCAGTTCCTACGATTTGGCCAGAACACAGGTATTGCAACTCACTTCATAATAAGTACAGAAGGGTTGGCTAAAGATGTAGTCCGTTCCTTACTGGAGGAGGTTCGGAGGTTGTTGTATAATGCAGGATTAGACAGGTCATTTTGAGCTGAGGCGACCGAGTATGCTAGCCATCTCATGAACAGATCGACTGCGATAGGAGGTAAAGCTCCATTGAAAATTTGGTCTGGGGAAGTTGCTCAAGATCATTGTTTGCTGCGGGAGTTGGAAGTCCGGCCTACTTCAGTGCCAAGAATGGCAAGTTGAATCCGCGAGCAAAGAGGTTTGTCTATTTAGGCGTCAAGGGAAACAGCTACAGGTTGTGGGGCCCCGAAGACAAGAAGATCGTGATGAGCAGGAATGTTACTTTTGGAGAGACTTCAGTGTTGAAGTCCACCGTCTCTCAGCAGGTGGAGAGGACGAAGACCAAGGAAGGATCGCAGCGGGTGGAGGTTGATGCTACTCCATCATCTCCAGTTGGTTCAGCATCAAAGGAGACTTCATCGGAGGTGACACCGGGTGGAGATCATGATACCAAAGTTGATGCTGAACAGGTTGACGACATTGTTGAGGATGTCGAGTTGTTTGCAGCTATAGGAACAAAGGTGAAACCACGCTTATGGGGAAAGAAGCATGAATCTCAAGCTTGTGATCGTGACAAGCTGAAGTTGAAGGCCGTTGTCCTCCATGATGGTCGGGAAGAGGTGCATATGACTCGGTCAGACAGGTTCACTGCTGCAAATAGAGGTGCAAGTGCTTGAGCTTGATGAAGCTCATCTAAATGAACTATGGTTGGCTTGATCCTTTTGGGCAAAGGTACGTAGACAGCCGTAAAGGCGCAGCCATTTGGTGATGCAACTCTTATGAAGCTATTTGGGTTCTCGAGAAGTTGTTTTGGATATTCACATAGAGGTGAAGAGTTGTGGCCATTTGGAGCTTCACGTAGAGGTGGAGAGGCTTCACGTAGAGGTGAAGCATTGTGGCCAGTTGGACTTCATGGAGAGGTGAGGTGTTGTGGTCTCGATGAACAGGTGATCTTTCGGAGAGAAGATGTTGAGCTTGCATAAGGAGTGGTGTGCATCCAGTTGAAGCCGACGATGTTTGATATGCTCTACGCAGACTTGGTTGGACCGTCAGTGGAAGACATGTAGACTAGATAGAGCTAGTCAGTTGGAGAGTCAGTGTTGGCTTATGAGAAGTCTTCGTGAGGTCGTGAAGTTGCGGAGTGGAAGCCACAGTTTGCTGATCGGCATGTATGGAAGTTCTCCTAAGGTGAAGTGCAGGGACGGCATGTGCGATGTTTTCCAGGGATAGCTGAGCTAAAGATTCCAAGCCAAGATCGTGTGTCGATTTTGTCCGGTGTGCGCAAGCCGAGATCGTGTGTCGATTTCGCTGAGATCGTGTGTCGATTTCGCCAGGTGAAAGACTAGGGTTCGTTGGAGATCGGCTCAGATTTTGGAAAATCTTCGCCGAGATGGAGAATTGTTGGAAAGAGAGAACATTGCTAAGGAAGTTGACATAGATTGCCGAGGGGTCGTTGAGGTGATCGCCAATGAAGTCGACGACGAAAAGGCAGAAGGAAACAACAGCAGACAATAACACAACAGCAGCAGAACAGGTTCTGCGGTCGACCGGCCCGGTCGACCGCCCGCACAAGCAGGAGATCGGTCGACCGGCGCGGTCGACCGATGTGCACAACGTGCACAGGAAAAGATCTCGGTCGACCGCCCGATCGACCGACTGAAAGCACCCAACTCTTTGTTGGGCACCCAGTCGACCGACCGGTCGACCGGTGGAAGGGTCGGTCGACCGCCCGGTCGACCGACAGTCGGGTGCGGGTATTTTTCTGCTGATCCGAAAATCTGTGTATTTAAAGACTTTTGTTAATTCCTAGGGTTTGGTATCTAATTGCTGGGATTTGCTGGAGCTCTCTTGCATTCAAAGAGGCTGCTAACCATTGTAATCTTCTTCCAAAGCAATTAAATCTCTCTTCTGATTGTCCCGAGGACGTAGGCGTTGAGACCGAACCTCGTTAAATTTGTTGTTTGTGTGTTCTTTCTCCGGTGGTTATTTTTGTGCTGGTTGTGATTGTTCTTCGTGCGTGGGAGATTCAAGGAGTGATCCTCTATCGGGTTGTTGTCGCTGTTGGGGCAACAAAATGCCCATCAAGTCGTTTAGTTGATCAATACCTCGTACCTAATCCATTCAATAAACGGGTCAATGTTATCAACAAACACCCGATACGGATTTAGATGGCTAAACCGGATCGCATAATTAAATAACTTGAATGCGAGTTATAAAACATATAAGAGAAGGAATAATGTCCTAAACACCGTTACTCTACAAATATAATCATAACTTTATTAAAAATTATAGGAAATGTAACATTGAGTAAAAATCACAACATTTGCAGTTACTTTCGATCTCTAGGGTTTTAAAAGTTATGTGTGTAGTGGTCAATTCTCGATCCCGAAGCGAGATCGTGACACGTGGCAAGCCTGGGGATACAATGAGGGAACGACCGCCATTCGACTGTCGGTTTAGTACCTCCGCCATCCAATCTCAGATCAAGCGCTCATAAGTTTGGGTCCAACTCCGACTCGTCGGGCTTGAAATAACTTCAAGTCAAGCATCCAAAAGCTTGGGTTCAACCCCGACTCGTCGGCCCCGATCTCACCTCTCGCCATCGACGAGCTCGGTTTCCCACGACGTTAGAAGCTTCTGGAAGACTCATCAAGCACAGCTTAACATTGTGATTCTCAGAACTACCGTATCAGAGCTTAATTACATATATTGAACAAATCTTATCTCCGGTAACAAATCTTATCTTTGGCCAACAGATCTTATCTCCGGCCAACGGATAAGGCAATTACAGCCAACAAATCAAGTAGTTACAACTAACAAATTGAGTTGTTATGGTTACGGCCAACCGCCAAGATTAAACAATTATTCTCTCATGTATAAATATTTCACCCTCTCCTAGTGCACCTGTAATTACTGAGCCGCTGATCTCTACTTATAATTCCTTCAGATTAAAGTAGAATCTCTCTCTCCCGTGATTTTTCCCCTTTGGGTTTCCACATAAATCCTTGTGCATTTGTTGTGATTATTTGTCTGTGCGTTTTTGCAATTTCGGTGCATGTGAGAATGTCCTCGGAGAATTTTTCATCATATTTGGCGCTTTCATTGAGATCTATATCCGACTTCACGCTCAATATCTCCTCCCCTTTTTTTAACCCCTTCCTCAAAAAGTCTCGTCCGACGAAGATGGCCCTACTAAGAAGAAACTACTTTCAAGCCATTGTCACTGCCTCCTCAAAGGGTAAATAAATTGCCACTGGAGGGTGTTAGGATGACCAGTCATCATCTCGCGCCAACAACTCCACCTGTGTCTAAATCAGTCGGAGCCGCGATCGGTCCTATAGTCCTAGCAATGGTGAACACTCCGAGTCTTTTGAACCACACAAGGCCTCGAAGAGTCCTCGCATCGAGGATATCGCCGAGTTGGTTCAGAAATGCATTGAAGAAGCGAGCCGGCAACCTCGCTACGAGATTGAGGTAGGGAGCCTGAGGATTTCCAGCTCCCCTCTTTCAGCGGAAATCATGTCCCACCGTTTCTCGAGGATGTTCGTGATGTCGAGCTTCGACCTCTACACCAGAGCGACCGACCCCATCCAGCATTTCCACACTACCAAAATAGGATGGCAGACTATTTGTGACCTTCTCATGATCCAGGTGTTCCCCTCCAGTCTCAAGGGGGTCGTCTCTGACTGGTTCTACTCTCTTTTGAGCCACTCGCTTCGAGACTTCAAGGAGGTGAGGCAAGCCTTCTATAATCAATTTTCATCCCGACGTGAATTTAAGAAGAACATCAATCACCTCCTCACCATAAAGATGAAGTCTAAGGAGCCTCAAGCACTACGTCAGTTATTTTCAGAGCTAAATGACTCTGGTATATAACTGCAATGAAGATGTTGCGGCGACAACGTTCATCAGTCAGATGCAGGTCACCCACTCTTTTTACAAGTACTTGTTGAAACACAAAGTCATCAAGATGAGAGACATCCTCTTTCGGGTCTAGAAGTATATCCGGGTTGAAGATGTGACCCGGAGCGCAACTAACCATTCTCCTAAAAAGAGCGGTAAAGGGGAAATCTGAACCCACAGCTTGCTTCACCTAAAAAGAGCCAGAATCGTGCTTCCGGGCCATCAACAAAAAGCCCCCTTGGAACGAGGCAAAAGCCAACGGAGAAGAAGAGGAATTCACACCATTCAAAATCTCCGTCGACCACGTTTTCAATACTAACAAGGAATAACTTTGGATGAGGCGCCCGAGGTCGCTCTTGCCTAACTTGAAAGGTCAAGGGGTTTAAGAGTATTGCACCTTTCATGACGGGATGGGCCACCGATCCGTCAATTGTCAGTACCTCCAGAAACAGCTCTAGGAGCTAGTGAATCGGGAATATCTCAAAGAGTTCATCCTTGACCCTGGGCAGCTTCGGAGGGCAGGGTGCAGAGATAATATATATATATATATATATATATATATATATATATATATATATATATATATGTATGTATGTATGTATGTATAGACACACACACACACACACATATACATATATATATATATATATATATATATATATATATATATATATATATATATATGTGATTGGTAGTCAAAAGTGCATTTTTATCATCATATTTACCATCACATTTCATATTTATTCATTTAATTCTGCACATTTATTAATAATTTGTAATTTATTGTGTGCAGGCCTCGAATTATTATTTTAACAATAAATAAAGCCTAATGAAGCCCAAAAGCCCATATTTGAAGCCCAAGAGTCAAAGTGCAAATAGCAGATTGTCAAAGTGCAATTATGAAAGGGCTAAAGTTGCAATTATTAAAGTTTAGGGAAGGATAGAATTCTACCCAACCCTAAACTCTTGCAGGATGTGCATAAAAGCCAAAGATGAGAAGGAAATTCGTTTAAAAGAGATTGGGAGATACTTGAGATCAAGGTAACTTGATTACTAAGTTATCTCGAAATCCCAAGATGGAGAGCCAGGATCACACTTACAGAAGCAAAATCCCACGTGGACGGACCAGGAGAGGCCACGCGCCAAAGCGCGTGGCCAGAAGCCACTGTAGTGCCGCGGAAACGCGGCAAAAGCCGCGATTCCGCGGCACTTTGATCTTATCCATGGACCAGATTTCGTGGAGGTGTTGTGATGGGACTCTACTTCCTTCTGCCCTATAAATATCACCTGCAGTGCAACGTACAGAGCGTCCAGAGGCGAGCCAAGGGCCAAAGTTAGGATTTTTAGGATTTTTTTCACTTTTATATTTTTATTTTCTTTTTGTAAATTCTGAGAGTGGAGGAAGCTTTCATGGAGGAAAGAGTCCATGCTTGTACTGAGGTGACAGCGGTGTAAGCCAACTCTTCTTCAATTGTTAATGAAATCCATTCAAAGGTTTGTTTTTGTTATGTTTATTTGTTCATCTCTTCTATTTTATGTTGTGTTCTTGTTCTCTTTGATCTTGTTTTCTATATTGTTTCCTTCTCTGATGTCTTGCAAACCGTGAGAACTTGACGCTTTGAGACTACCTAGCCGAAGAAGGAACCTTGACGGCCCATGGCGATGAACAAGTCTTCATAACTTGTTGTTTTATTTCGTAGAGTAGATTAAGAAGGCGGACGATCCCATAAGCCGTGCTTGTACGCCTTCCAAGAAAAGGGAAATCATCGCAACGGTTCAAACGGCAAGCAAATAAAGAGATAAGTTTTCCTTTCTTTTCTTTTATTTTCTTTTCGTAGATTAAATCCACATCTCTCCAATATTCTTTCCCACAACTCATTGTAAATACCACGTTTCTTTGTAAATACCATAGTGACAATTAACTAAAAAAGATAAATTTTAGAGATTAACTTGCTTAACGCTTCTATCGCAGTCCCTCCTTGAGGATCACGACCCGCATAGCCTTTGCTACCGCGGATTAGAACTGAACCTCACACTACTATTTCTAAATTTAATATCCTTATTTTTGTGTGCAGGAAAAATCAGTCAATAAATTGGCGCCGTTGCCGGGGAGGGACGGTAAGTTATCTCTAAAACAAAAAAATTTAATTTTTAACTAATTCTTTATTCTTTTCTGTTTGCAGGTTTGGAGAACAGGAAACAGAAACTTATCGCAGCAGTGGACATATAGCTATCCTGTGTCTCTGCCCTCGAAGGCAGAGCACGAGGACCTGCAACTTTGCCGCGGAAACGCGGCCAGAGCCGCGGATCCGCGGCAATTGCAGTGAACTACTCACTAAATTTTTTTGCAGGTCTCTGTAAATTAAAATACTGCTTACTGATATATTCTGTTTTGTTCTGTGATACACCTGTAAATTGCTAATAATTCAACAGTAAATCATTGGTTGTTAAAATAAAAATTGATTAGACGTTTGCATATTAGGCACGTGTCTTTTCAATTATTTTTATTTACTGTTGAAGAGTGCTGGAGAAGCAAGGTACGTACGCATTGCATGTAGAATAGGATTCATCTCTTGGTTGATTTTCTGCTTTGAGTGATTCTTATCTATTTATCTTGTACACTTGCACTAATTCATCTTAAGGGCATAACCCATTAACAAGATAAGGTGGGGATTTCATCACCCTTCCTTAGCCCAAAAATCATATCCCAAGCACTCACTAACCCAAGCCTAACATAAAAATTAGTAGACGTTGGCCCTAGGGACATCTCGGACTCAATAGGAGATTATCCTAAGGGGGAACAGTGCTGGAAGTTGACTCTTGTCAAATCAGTGTCTAGGAAAGGGATTGAGGGCCGAAAGCCCGAAGATTGGTGGTTATTTAATTAAGGAACGTCTTTGACGGAAAACCTCCCACCACTCTTGCCCTGACCTGGCTGATTAACTTGTGGTCAAAGTCTGCACCCAACCTCCTGTGGACAGTCTAACCAGTTAGGAGTCGTCTAGGTCATAGGTCTACCTAACTTAGGTTAGAATTTTTCTTTTTGTTTGTTTATTTGTTTGTTGTGTTTGTGTTGGTGTGATATGGCATATAAGAATAATTCCAATTTTAATCCATATTACACCCCTAACTATTATTCGGATATTACCAACCCGGCATACCCTAACTTTGACCAATCTAGTGTGCCGGAATGGTCTTATCCGAATGAGTATAACCCACACCCCCCATCTTATGACTATAATTTCCATAATAATTTCAACTCGTCACAGAGTTCATGGGGTTTCGAGTCCCCCGAGTCTAATGCTCAACCTAATTGTCCTTCATATCCATCTAGTCCACATTTTTCCCAAGATTCATACTCAGATCCACCCATTCAGAATAGAAATCCATCTATCTTGGAAATGATGAGTAGAAATGAGTCCAAGAAAAAATCACCATCAATTTTAGACATGATGATACGTGAGTCCACCGACTCACAACTTTATCACGACTACCCTTCCTATTTTCAAGTCCAATCAGAACAAGAAGCACCTATCGACTATGAAGGGATGCTAGCTGCCATGACGAGGCTAAATTAGCCCGTGATCATGACATAGATTTGATGGTTCAATGTTTACGTTCTCACCGTCCGGCTGATTCTGATATCGCTGACCACTCTTTTAAAGCCGACGAACCAAGTTGCTTTGGACAACAAGATTCTAATTCAGTACCATCATGTGAACTTGCCGAAACTTCAAATTCTGATAACTTGGCAAGTTTTTCCTTTCCCGAATTAGAACTTGAACATGACCTAGATTCTCACAATCTCTTTACTTCTGAAACTGATTGTACAATTCTGACGGAAGATGTTGACCTTAGTTTTGAAGAATTGTATGGCGATGAGCTAGAATTCCTTAATATTGGAAGTAAAGAGATATCATCCATATTAGGCCATATTCCATTGTGGGAAGAAGATTGTGGACTTGAGTTTCAATTTCTTGACTTGGACCCAATTCTTGAACCGAGCCCGACTCCTGAGCCCTTACTTCATTTGAGCCTCTTCCCTGAGTCGGTATTCGTTCCCGCACCCATAATGTCCAAGTCAATAATTCCATCTTTTCATACTCCATTTTGGGACAAGGAGGTTGACACAATTGACTCTGAAATTTATTATGAAATTTGGAAATTTGATGGGGTGGAAATTCTAAAAAATAATTATACATATATTTTAGTGGGTTATGTAAAGGAAAATTCTGGTAAGTTCCACCAACTTTTATGTTATCTTGATTGGGTAGCAACGCTTGGCCCAATTAGACCACCACCGGAACCACCCCTAAGGTAATTTTCTGCCTTCCCTTGTTCTTTTTCATGCATATATGCATTCATTTCATACATTGAGGACAATGCATGAGATAAGTGTGGGGGTGGGCTTTACTAACATACTAACATAGGTAAAAACTAAAAAAAAAAAAAAAATTGCTAATAAAAAAAAAATTTTAATAAAGCCAACCGGTTTGGGAGCCACCGACTTTAAGTTCGTTACATGGGTGGATTAGAAAGCCTGAGAAGACTAAGAAATATAATATATGTATTAACACATCTAATAATCAATTAGTTAGGTATGAGGGCCTCAAGAAGCCTTGATACTTATACGAAAGAAAATTAGATGAGTTATACATGCCAAAAAAAAAAAAATTATATTAACACATCTAATAGTCAATTAGTTAGGTATGAGGGCCTCAAGAAGCCTTGATACTTACACGAAAGAAAATTAGATGATGTTATAAAAATACTAAAGAGGCATGAGAGTCCAAGTTAAGGAATACCTAGATTCACAAGGGTGCGTATGACTTTTGGTAACGAAAAAGACTATATTAGAAATTCAATTTTAATCCTTACCTAAAATGAATAACAATTGACTTTATAAAGACTAGGTTTGAAGAATGAATAAAATTGAGGATCCTAAAACTTATAGACTACTTAGTCTCTTCCAATATAAGACAAATATTTTCCTTTTATGGATTTTGTGGGTGTAATCCGCTGAAAACCCTCACGAGACAACACTCGTCCTCTAGGGTAACCTAGAGGTTTAACGGCTTGTTACACGTGCTAAGTGCAATCGTGATTCCTACGAAAGTGAGTTAGGTTAGATTAACTTTTCTTTTCTTTTTCTTTTCTTTGTTTTTACTCGAGGACGAGCAAAAAGATAAGTGTGGGGGTGTGATTGGTAGTCAAAAGTGCATTTTTATCATCATATTTACCATCACATTTTCATATTTATTCATTTAATTCTGCACATTTATTAATAATTTGTAATTTATTGTGTGCAGGCCTCGAATTATTATTTTAACAATAAATAAAGCCTAATGAAGCCCAAAAGCCCATATTTGAAGCCCAAGAGTCAAAGTGCAAATAGCAGATTGTCAAAGTGCAATTATGAAAGGGCTAAAGTTACAATTATTAAAGTTTAGGGAAGGATAGAATTCTACCCAACCCTAAACTCTTGCAGGATGTGCATAAAAGCCAAAGATGAGAAGGAAATTCGTTTAAAAGAGATTGGGAGATACTTGAGATCAAGGTAACTTGATTACTAAGTTATCTCGAAATCCCAAGATGGAGAGCCAGGATCACACTTCCAGAAGCAAAATCCCACGTGGACGGACCAGGAGAGGCCACGCGCCAAAGCGCGTGGCCAGAAGCCACTGTAGTGCCGCGAAAACGCGGCAAAAGCCGCGATTCCGCGGCACTTTGATCTTATCCATGGACCAGATTTCGTGGAGGTGTTGTGATGGGACTCTACTTCCTTCTGCCCTATAAATATCACCTGCAGTGCAACGTACAGAGCGTCCAGAGGCGAGCCAAGGGCCAAAGTTAGGATTTTTAGGATTTTTTTCACTTTTATATTTTTATTTTCTTTTTGTAAATTCTGAGAGTGGAGGAAGCTTTCATGGAGGAAAGAGTCCATGCTTGTACTGAGGTGACAGCGGTGTAAGCCAACTCTTCTTCAATTGTTAATGAAATCCATTCAAAGGTTTGTTTTTGTTATGTTTATTTGTTCATCTCTTCTATTTTATGTTGTGTTCTTGTTCTCTTTGATCTTGTTTTCTATATTGTTTCCTTCTCTGATGTCTTGCAAACCGTGAGAACTTGACGCTTTGAGACTACCTAGCCGAAGAAGGAACCTTGACGGCCCATGGCGATGAACAAGTCTTCATACCTTGTTGTTTTATTTCGTAGAGTAGATTAAGAAGGCGGACGATCCCATAAGCCGTGCTTGTACGCCTTCCAAGAAAAGGGAAATCATCGCAACGGTTCAAACGGCAAGCAAATAAAGAGATAAGTTTTCCTTTCTTTTCTTTTATTTTCTTTTCGTAGATTAAATCCACATCTCTCCAATATTCTTTCCCACAACTCATTGTAAATACCACGTTTCTTTGTAAATACCATAGTGACAATTAACTAAAAAAGATAAATTTTAGAGATTAACTTGCTTAACGCTTCTATCGCAGTCCCTCCTTGAGGATCACGACCCGCATAGCCTTTGCTACCGCGGATTAGAACTGAACCTCACACTACTATTTCTAAATTTAATATCCTTATTTTTGTGTGCAGGAAAAATCAGTCAATATGTAAGTATATATATGTGTATATATATATGTATATATATGTATATATGTATATATATGTAGATATGTATGTTGGAATTGAAGAATATAAATGCGAATCTTTGAGTTGAATTATGGCGAGATCCGTTGATCGAATCAATTGGATGATGGTTGGAGTGTGTTCTCCTTCCATTGGGGATGAACGTGGTATATTCACATGTTCAATTCCGACTTCGAATGAATGAGATATTCAAGTCTAAAGATTGTCTAATTCAAAGCCAAAATGGGACTAAAGGTAGCCAAAAGCATTTAGTCCCACATTGGCCATGGGATGGAAGTTCGTGGTGTATAAATAGAGAAAATTGAGAACAAAGGGCGTGCCCTTTCGGTACTTGGAGTTTTCGCGCGCGATTGGGAGGGAACTATGCCCGCACATGCGTGCATGCGCGCGCGCCGGTGCCGGGCCGGGCTTGGGACCGGGACAGGGACCTGGTTCCCTACCCGGCCTGGTTCTTTTTGAATCGGGTCTGCCGGTATGGGTTGCGAGCATACCGCTCCGCTATTCGGATCCGAACCGACCCGCCAACGGACCCGCTCCAAGACTGTTGGAATGCCAACAGTTGTGACTGTTGGACTGCCAACAGTTGTGACTGTTGGGTCGAAAGGTTGCAACCTTTCGTTGGGTTCAGACCCGTTGGCCCCTCCTGGAGCGCTATAAATAGCGCTCCGGATTCTCAATTGTAAACACACCAACACCAACACCAACAACAATCTCTCTATCTCTCAGAATTCTAAAGCAAATTCTGAACTGGCAGTGGAGTTCTGAAGCGACTTCCAGCGAGAAGTGGGAAATCCGTAACTCGGTTTCTGAAGCGACTTCCAAAGATTCTGCAAAATTCGTTCTGAAAGAGGGATCAGAAAATTCAACAGATTCTTTTATAGAATTGTTGTCTGAATCCACTTCTGAAGAAGAATATTCTTCAACCTTCCTTCGTCCTCAACAGTGGGTGCTACTCCAAAGTAAAGGAAAATGTTCATTCAAAATTTGTCCTTGTCCCACTGCTTCAATGATCCTGTGAAGGTACTAGTTGACTACGGTTCGACCGTATGGTGATTTAGTAGTGCTATCCAACTACCGTGAAGGAGTGTTGTATTTTGGGAGACCAGCGTCCATTATCCCGTTAGCACCGGTGCGGGGGACGTAATTGTCTTAAGGAGATTCGCTCTAAGCGTACCTCACTCCAAATACTGTAAAAGTGAATTAAGTTCTTTATAAAGGGGATATACTTTACAGTATATCGAGACTGATTTAGATTCAGTCTAATTGGTGTTTAACCAAGGAAGGAAATTGAAAGGTGATTCTTAAATTAAGGAATGTTCTTTTGAACGGAAAACCTCCCACCTGATATTTGCCGACATGGCCAATTAGATTGTTGATATTTCAGTGATCTTGATTAGTTGTCAGATTGATTCCTGTTAAGCAGAAACCAACAATCTTATGACAATTAACTATTGAAGTTTCTTACTTCTGTTATGCTTGAACTTGAAGAAAATGTCTGAGACTAATCAAGATAGCTCAAGTAAAGCACCATATATTCCTCAGCAAAATAGAATTGCTGAACGGAAGAACAGAACTTTGAAGGAGATGGTCAATTCCATGCTCGTAAGTTCTGGAGCTCCACAGAACTTGTGGGGGGAAGCTCTATTAACTGCAAATTATATTATAAATAGATTACCCCACAAGAAACTTGATCTTATACCATTTGAGTTATGGCATGGAAGGACACCTTCCTACCATTACCTCAAAATGGGGGGTGCCTTGCAAAGGTGCTGGCACCATTACCTAAAAAGACTAAGTTGGGAGCAAAAAACTATGGACTGCATATTCATAGGCTATTCCTTGAATAGTAGTGCCTACAGATTTCTGGTTCATAAATCAGAGATACCAGATATTCATGTAAACATGATTATCGAATCTAGAGATGCTGTGTTCTTTGAAGACATCTTTCCATATAAACGAGAAATAGATAAGACTTCTGGAAAAAGAACACATGAGATGGCGTTCAGGGACGAAAGCCCCAAGGAACCGACTGTTAATGCGGAAATTGAACCAAGAAGAAGTCAGAGATCTAGAATCTCAAAATCTTTTGGTCCAGATTTCATAGCATACGCTATTGAAAGCGAGCCTCAAACATTTAAAGAGGCTATGCAAACCCCAGAAACACAAAATGTTATATACAACGGTAAGTCTAGACATATTCGTCGTAGACATAATACCGTGAAGCAGTTGCTCTCAAATAGAATTATCTCTATTGACTTTGTATCGTCAAAGGATAATTTAGCGGATCCGCTTACTAAGGTTTAAATGGAGAGCGTATAAACTGCGCATCGAGGGGAATGAGTCTAAAAGCCTAACCTTACCGAGTCAGCTTAATGGAAACCTCACTTAGCGACTGAAGATCCCATGGACTAAGTTCAAGAGGAAAAACTAGTTATGATTGACTCAGCAAGTAAGCACTTGGGAGCTTGACTCCAATCCATTCCTAAAGTGCACATAAGTGCTTTTTTACAAATGGATTAAGGATAAGCTTAATGCTTTTAATGATGCCTATATCTTGTTACTAAACAAGTGGAGTAGAGTAGACTACTCTTAATCGGACGATCACCTATGTGAGTATAGAGTTGGGTCGGCTCTTTGGGAATTTCTATGGAGGCTGTTATTCCCTAAAGATACTCTCTGAAACCAAGAATGTCCAGGGCCAAAACGGACATAATCGAGAACCAAAGTTGATTTGAAAAGTCACTGTGTGAAGCTTGTTGACTTGGCTTACACTAACGGCTAACAGTTCAAGACCTAGTTCACTGATTAGCCAGTAAGTCCGATAAAGCTTTCGCTATGGAAGGTTCAAGACTTAGTTCACCTATCCTGATGCAGTTTCTTTTCTAAAGTACCTTTCACAATAGAGTCAGTCTCTTTGTGTGTCATTTCCTTGAATCTCCATTCATTGTGGGGGATTGTTGGAATTGAAGAATATAAATGCGAATCTTGAGTTGAATTATGGCGAGATCCGTTGATCGAATCAATTGGATGATGGTTGGAGTGTGTTCTCCTTCCATTGCGGATGAACGTGGTATATTCACATGTTCAATTCCGACTTCGAATTAATGAGATATTCAAGTCTAAAGATTGTCTAATTCAAAGCCAAAATGGGACTAAAGGTAGCCAAAAGCATTTAGTCCCACATTGGCCATGGGATGGAAGTTCGTGGTGTATAAATAGAGAAAATTGAGAACAAAGGGCGTACCTTTGGGTACTTGGAGTTTTCGCGCGCGATTGGGAGGGAACTATGCCCACACATGCGCGCCGCCGCTGGCGGCGGCGGCCGGACGGCCGGTGCCGGACCGGGACCGGGCTCGGGTTCCCTACCCGGCCTGGTTCTTTTTGAATCAGGTCTGCGGGTATGGGTTGCGAGCATACCGCTCCGCTATCCGGATCCAAACCGACCCGCCAACGGACCTGCTCCAAGACTGTTGGAATGCCAACCGTTGCGACTGTTGGACTGCCAACAGTTGTGACTGTTGGGTCGAAAGGTTGCAACCTTTCGTTGGGTTCGGACCCTTTGGCCCCTCCTGGAGCGCTATAAATAGCGCTCCGGATTCTCAATTCTAAACACGCCAACACCAACAACAATCTCTCTCTATCTCTCAGAATTCTAAAGCAAATTCTGAACTGGCAGTGGAGTTCTGAAGCGACTTCCAGCGAGAAGTGGGAAATTCGTAACTCAGTTTCCGAAGTGACTTTCAAAGGAGATTCTGCAAAATTCGTTGTGAAAGAGGGATCAGAAAATTCAACAGATTCTTTTATAGAATTATTGTCTGAATCTGGTACATCTGAAGAAGAATATTCTTCAACCTTCCTTCGTCCTCAACAGTGGGTGCTACTCCAAAGTAAAGGCAAATATTCATTCGAAATTTGTCCTTGTCCCGCTGCTTCAATGCTCCTGTGAAGGTACTGGTTGACTACGGTTCGACCGTACGGTGATTTTGTAGTGCTATCCAAATACCGAGAAGGAGCGTTGTATCTTGGAGACCAGCGTCCATTATCCGTTAGCACCGGTGCGGAGGACGTAATTATCTTAAGGAGATTCGCTCTAAGCGTACCTCACTGCAAATACTGTATAAGTGAATTAAGTTCTTTATACAGGGGATATACTTTTACAGTATATCGAGACTGATTTAGATTCAGTCTAATTGGTGTTTAACCAAGGAAGGAAATTGAAAGGTGGTTCTTAAATTAAGGAACGTTCTTTGAACGGAAAACCTCCCACCTGATATTTGCCGACCTGGCCAATTAGATTGTTGATATTTCAGTGATCTTGATTAGTTGTCAGATTGATTCCTGTTAAGCAGAACCAACAATCTTAAGACAATTAACTATTGAAGTTTCTTACTTCTGTTCTGCTTGAACTTGAAGAAACTGTCTGAGACTAATCAAGATAGCTCAAGTAAAGCACCATATATTCCTCAGCAAAATGGAATTGCTGAACGGAAGAACAGAACTTTGAAGGAGATGGTTAATTCCATGCTCGTAAGTTCTGGAGCTTCGCAGAACTTGTGGGGGAAGCTCTATTAACTGCAAATTATATTCTAAATAGAGTACCCCACAAGAAACTTGGTCTTATACCATTTGAGTTATGGCATGGAAGGACACCTTCCTACCATTACCTCAAAATAGAGGGTGCCTTGCAAAGGTGCTGGTACCATTACCTAAATAGACTAAGTTGGGAGCAAAAATTATGGACTGCATATTCATAGGTTATGCCTTGAATAGTAGTTCCTACAGATTTCTGGTTCATAAATCAGAGATACCAGATATTCATGTAAACATGATTATCTAATCTAGAGATGCGGTGTTCTTTGAAGACATCTTTCCATATAAACGGGAAACAGATAAGACTTCTGGGAAAAGAACACATGAATGGCGTTCAGGGACGAAAGCCCCAAGGAACCGACTGTTAATGCGGAAATTGAACCAAGAAGAAGTCAGAGATCTAGAATCTCAAAATCTTTTGGTCCAGATTTCATAGTATACTCTATTGAAAGCGAGCCTCAAACATTTAAAGAGGCTATGTCAACCCCAGAAGCACAAAATGTTATATACAACGGTAAGTCTAGACATATTCGTCGTACACATAATACCGTGAAGCAGTTGCTCTCAAATGGAATTATCTCTATTGACTTTGTATCGTCAAAGGATAATTTAGCGGATCCGCTTACTAAAGGTTTAAATGGAGAGCGTATAAACTGCACATCGAGGGGAATGGGTCTAAAAGCCTAACCTTACCGAGTCAGCTTAATGGAAACCTCACTTAGCGACTGAAGATCCCATGGACTAAGTTCAAGAGGAAAAATTGTTATGATTGACTCAGCAAGTAAGCACTTGGGAGCTTGACCCCAATCCATTCCTAAGGTGCACATAAGTGCTTTTCTACAAATGGATTAAGGATAAGCTTAATGCTTTAATGATGCCTATATCTTGTTACTAAACAAGTAGAGTAGAGTAGACTACTCTTAATAGGACGATCACCTATGTGAGTATAGAGTTGGGTCGGCTCTTTGGAAATTTCTATGGAGGCTGTTATTCCCTAAAGATACTCTCTGAAACTAAGAATGTCTAGGGCCAAAACGGACACAACCGAGAACCAAAGTTGATTTGAAAAGTCACTGTGTGAAGCTTGTTGACTTGGCCTACACTAACGGCTAACAGTTCAAGACCTAGTTCACTGATTAGCCAGTAATCCG
>JAVJIF010026019.1:0-22500 GCA_038442645.1 Agave tequilana | reverse complement strand
TGAGTGAATTGTACAAGGAGAGAAAGTGATGGGTACCATGCTATGTCAAAGATAGTTTTTGGGTGGCAATGTCAACTACTCAGCGGAGTGAAAGTATGAATGCATTTTTTGATGGATATGTCCACTCAAAAACAAGTTTAAAGCAGTTTGTTGAGTAGTATGAAAATGCATTAAGAAACAAGGTGGAAAAGGAGACACGAGCTGATGCTGACTCATTTTCAAAACAAATACCTACTGCAACTAATTATATGATGGAAAAACAGATTCAGTATCAAAATTTAAGGAATTTCAAGCTAAATTAACTGGGAAGATATATTGTGAAATAGTAAACTATCGGGAGGGGGCAGGGGTGAATGAGTATAGCATTCGAGAGTCCTTTTGGTTGGAAGATGGCCGAATGATTCCAAAATTCTTTAATGTTTCCTTTCATGCAGAAAAATGTGAAGTTCAATATACCTGTCAGTCATTTGAGTTTAAAGGTATACTTTGCAGGCATGCTCTTACTATTTGTATCCGTCATGAAGTTGGCTTACTTCCAAACAAGTACATTCTGAGAAGGTGGAGAAAGGATGTGAGTCGAGCCCACTCGAAGATGAAAGTTAAATTTAATAGTTGGGAAAACACAACCGAGCAATTGCGCTATCGCGAGTTGTGCCTTGCCTTTAGCGAGGTTGCAGATTTGGCTGCCCCAGTCAATCATGAATATGGTGATGTTAAAAATTGGATAGTCAACAAGCTCAAAAAATTACAAATAAGTGAAACATGTCGGAAGCAAAAAGATATTCCAATGACTCATGAGATTGTGGAAGAAGAAAGGAAAGATGAAGATGATGGCTTGGAAACATATTGGATCCACTATCTAAGAGTCGTAAAGGGCGGCCTAGGAAAAACAGAATTAAGCCTGCAAGTCGGCAGAGGAAAAAGAAATCTGATCATGATGGCAATGTCTCAAATCCTTATATGCTACAATCATGGGAGTGTATCTGCCGACACAACAATTAACACAATCTCAAGTAGGTGTTGGAACTTCCCCACAAGAAAGCATGATTTCAAATCCTTACATACTGCAGCCAAATATGGTACAACCATAGGGAGTGTATCGACCATTTTGATGTGTAATCAAATGGCTGGGAATTGGAGTTTGTAATTCCTAGAAGTATGTTGAATACTTAGAGTACTATTTTGATGTGTAATCAAGTGGCTGGGAACTGGGAGTTTGTAATTCCTGGAAGTATGTTGAATATTATGAGTACTATTTTGATTTCTTTGTAACTCCTGTGATGGTTCTTCAAAATAACATGTTCATGTTCACGCCCGTATGTGATTGTCTTTTCTAAGGACTGCGATCAAGGTCTCAGTCTTTTTCTGAGGACTGCTACCAAGGTCGCAGTATTTTTCTGAGGACTGCTACTATGGTCGCAGTTTTTTATGAGACTGTGACTAAATCGCAGTATTTTATGAGAACTGCTACCACGGCGCAGTCTTTTCTAAGGAATGCTACCAAGGTCGCAGTCTTTTTCTGAGGACTGCTACCATGGTCGCAGTTTTTTATGAGGACTATGATTAAGTCGCAGTGTTTTTATGAGAACTGCTACCACGGTCGCAGTCTTTTCTGAGGACTGCTACCAAGGTAGCCGTCTTTTTCTAAGAACTGCTACCATGGTCGCAGTTTTTTATGAGGACTGTGGCTAAGTCGCAGTGTTTTAATGAGATCTGCTACCACGGTCGCAATCTTTTCTGAGGACTGCTACCAAGGTCGCAGTTTTTTTCTGAGGACTGCTACCATGGTCGCAGTTTTTTATGAGGACTGTGATTAAGTCGCAGTGTTTTTTTGAGAACTGCTACCACAGTCGCAGTCTTTTTTGAGGACTGCTACCAAGGTCGCAGTCTTTTTCTGAGGACTGTTACCATGATCACAGTTTTTTATGAGGACTGTGATTAAGTCGCAGTGTTTTTATGAGAACTGCTACCATGGTCGCAGTCTTTTTCTGAGGACTGCTACCAAGGTCGCAGTTTTTTTCTGAGGACTGCTACCAAGGTCGCAGTCTTTTTCTGAGGACTGTGATTAAGTCACAGTATTTTTATGAGAACTGCTACCACGGTCGCAGTCTTTTCTAAGGACTGTTACTAAGGTCGCAGTCTTTTTCTGAGGACTGCTACCAAGGTCGCAGTCTTTTTCTGAGGACTGCTACCAAGGTCGCAGTCTTTTTCTGAGGACTGCTACCATGGTCGCAGTCCTAATTATACTGAAAATATATACGATTTTAGCATCTCACAGGCATAGTTTAATGATTATTTTCTTTTGTTTCAATATTATAGAACGTTGACTCATTTGAGAGTCATGTATTCATGTAATTATGGATGGATGCAAACAATATTTTGTGATGATTCTACTTGTATTCATGTTCTATTTTTGTATTCATGCTTGCAACTATTCAACTACTTGTATTCATTTTCTGTTGAAGGGTCAGCTCTATTGATTCTTGTTCTATTGATGTTTGGCTTCATCCACTTTATTAGTAACTTTTTTCCAGTTGATGATTACTACTGCAGTTCAAAGAAATGAGTTCAACTTTTGATATACGATATGTTTGATGTTTCCCTCTGCTAAAGGTCAGACAGCACACATATGTTTCCCTAGCAATCTTTAAGAACTCAAAACAATTATTCATGGAAGAATAATGCAAAAAAATGTATAATTGCAAGCTTCTGATTGTAACTGAGATACATGGATACATAAGCAAATAAATAAAAATGTGTGAAAACTTTATAATCATTGATCTGAAAACTCCTGTACAGAAACAATATCTATGGTGTATACATTAAATAATACATGATACATTAAATAATACATGTAACAATATCTACGGGCGGCGATGAGACAATGAACGGCGAGGGGCGGCGCTCGGATCTGCACTAGAAAGAGAGAGATTTAGACTGAGAGAGAGATCTATTTTCGTTTTGTTAATTCGGGCTGGGAGGGAATTTAATTTTTTTGGGCTGAGGGGGAAATTCAAATTTTGGAATTGGGGGGAAATTTAAATTTTTTGGGTTGAGGTTGGAGCTTATGTGTCATGCCATGTGGCATGCCACATCAGCGCGGGAATCAAAGCGGGAGCTAACAAGGGAGCCAAATAGCATTTCTCCATGTAAACATGGGAAAGTTTCCCATTTTTTTCTCTCTCTTTCTCAATTAATCAGAATCAGAGTCCATAAAACATTATTCAACAAGAGTAGGAAAGAAAATGAAATCAAAAGCTCTCTAAATAAAAAAAAAACAATCCCACATAATAATATGGGTTTGGTAAAATCTATAATAAAAGAGTTTAACTTGACTAGTTCAAGTAACGTTTGCGTTGGATAATGGTTATTATGGGTAAAAATTTACGGGCCTAATTTTAGTCTAGCTAATTAGAGGATGATTTACAACTTGATAAAGAATCAAGAATTAATATGAAAATACTAAGATTTAAATACCTAATATGAAAATAACCCTAATTTAACGGGCTGATATGAGAAAGGCTTGTACTTAGAAGTTATGACACAATAATATATTCAAGCAGTTGACTGCAAATATTTATTTTCATTTGAGGGTTCCTCTGCTCAAAAGAAAAAAAAAGGTTAAAATACATGAAACAATCAAGCTATCATAAATTTTCACTCGTTTTCAAAAAACTATCATTAATGCAATAAACTACCATGATCTTTTGCTAAAGTTTTCATAAATAACCATAAAGTTAGCCTAATGTTAATAAAATGGTCACTTGAATGTCGTAGGTGATGCATTCTAGACTTCGTGGGATCTTGATTTGATGAACCTGCAAGGCGAAGCACGGTCAGCTGTGACAGGATTTGGCACCACTCATCGATCATGGATTTCCAGACTCTTGTCAGCCTAAATTGTGAAAAACATCTAGAGGGGGGGGGGGTGAATAGGTGTTAATGCTAATCTAATGCTCTTTTTAAACAAGTGAGTATGAATGATGCAATTGGTCACTCAAAACAAGAAATTGAAGCCGAATTCCTCGTGAAGGGATCTAGAACTTCCCCTCTTTAATTCCTTTAGATTATGAGTTGATGTGCGCAATTGCTTTCTTGTTGAGATGAGTAAAAACCGAAAAATACAAGTAAATGAAATGAGTGCAATAATGAAGAGAAAACAAATAATATCACAAGTTAGAAATGTAAAGCAATAGAGAGTAAAAAGGAAACCAATCGCAAACACCAGTAATTTGTTTCGAGGCTCAAGCCACTGCTCTACGTTCCCGCCTTCACTACTGATTGGTAGTGAAAAGTGCATTTTTATCATTACATTTACCATCACATTTTCATATTTATTCATATAATCATGCACAATTTACTAATATTTTATGATTTATTGTGTGCAGGCCTTGAGAAATAAAAATAATGCAATAAAGCCTCAAAAGAAGCCCAAAAGCCCATATTTAAAGCCCAAAGTAAAAGTTGCAATTATCAATTGTCAAAGCTGCAATTACTAAGAGCAATAGTTGCAAATACCAAAAGAAGAGGGAAGGATAGACTTCTATTCAGCCCTAAACACTTGTAGGATAAAAGCCAAAGAAAGAGAGTGCAAAGATAATTATTATTTCAAAAAATTCGGATTCAGACTGTACACATTTTAATATTCAGATCATAACTTTTGCTACAGATATTCAAATCTGATGATTCAAGATGCTACAGAAAGAAGACTGGAAGACGTACAACTCTTATGTTGATGAAACTTTCCAATTCAGGCCGTAGATAAGCTAATTTTGGCGATCAACTTGATAACAAGTTGCAGGACAGATTTGAACTTCTATGGATAAGTGTCACAAGTCTGGAGATTAGATTTTTTGGGAGAGTTGTACCGGGACTCTACCTCCTTCTACACCTATAAATACCCCTGCAGATGCAACACAGAGGGCACACAGAAATACAGAGCAAAAATTAGGGTTTTCTTAGGCTTGTAGATTGTAGTTTAGTTTAGGTTTTTATTTTTGTTTTCTTTTGTAATTTTTGTAACTGAGAGGAGAGGATGCTTTCATGGAGGAAGGAGTTCATGCTTGTACTGAGGTGACAGCGGTGTAAGTCTTACTTTTCTTCCATTGTTAATTGAATCAACTCAAGGTTCGTTTTTGTGTTTTTATTCTTGTTTTATTTTCGTTCTTTATTTCTTGTGTTATTTTGTTATTTCTCTCTAATGTCTTGCAAACTATGAGATCTGATCGCTTCAAGACTGCCTAGCCAAAGAAGTGCCCTTGATGGCCTATGGTGACGAATAGATCCTATATCCCATACTTGAACGCCTTCCAAGATAAGGTAAGTCGTTGCAACAGATCGAAGGTAAGCAGGTTGAAGAGGTATGTATGTGTTATAGTTTTCTTTCTAATTTTAGTATAGATCCACATCTTCCACATGTTTCCAAATTCTTTTCTTCTCACTTCATTGTAAATACCATTATAAATAATAAAAATAAATAAAAAGAGATAACTTGCTTAAACGCTTCCATCGCAGTTCCCTCCCTGAGGATCACGACCCGCATAGCCACTGCTACCGCGGATTAGAATTGAGCACCTTGCACATCTTGTTCTAAATCTAATATTCCATATTTTGTGTGCAGGAAAAAACTCAATCAAACAATTGGCGCCGTTGCCGGGGAGGGGACGGTAAGTTTATCTCTAATAAAAAAATTATTATTGACTATTCTTTTATTCTTTTCTGTTTACAGGTTTGGAGAACAGGAAATAGAAAAACGGCAGTAGCAGAGGACTACTTACTGAAATTTTTGCAGGTTGCTGCAAATTGCAAATATTGTCTACTGTTCTGTTAAAATTTGTTCTGTGATAACCCTGCTTACTGCTAATTAATTCAACAGTAAACTATTTGTTGTTAAAGATAAAAATTGATTAGACGTTTGCATATTAGGCACGTGTCTTTTCAATTCATTTATTTTTACTGTTGAAGAGTGCTGGAGCAAGGTACGTACACATTGCATGTAGAATAGGACTCATCTCTTGGTTGATTTTCTGCTTTGAGTGAATCTTATCTACTTATCTTGTACACTTGCACTAATTCATCTTAAGGGCATAACCCATTAACAAGATAAGGTGGGGATTTCATCACCCTTCCTTAACCCAAAAATCACATACCAAGCACTCACTAACCCAAGCCTAACTTAAAAATTAGTAGACGTTGGCCCTAGGGACATCTCGGACTCAATTAGGAGATTATCCTAAGGGGGAAGGGTGTTGGAAGTTGACTCCTGCCAAATCAGTGTCTAGGAAGGAGATTGAGGGCCGAAAGCCCGAAGAGTGGTGGTTATTTAATTAAGGAACGTCTTTGATGGAAAACCTCCCACCACTCTTACCCCGATCTGGCTGATTAACTTATGGTCAAAGTCTACACTCTACCTCCCGTGGACAGTCTAACCAGTTAGGAGTCGTCTAGGTCTAGGTCTACCCTAACTTAGGTTAGAATTTTTTTTCTTTTTTGTTTGATTATTTGTTTTTTTTCTCTTTGTTTGTGTTTGTGTGATATGGCATATAATAATTTTTTCAATTTTAATCCATATTACACAACTAATTATTTTTCGGATATTACCAACCCGGCATATCATAACTTTGACCAATCTAGTGTGCCGGAATGGTCTTATCCGAATGAATATAACCCATACCCCCCATCTTATGACCATAATTTTCATACTTTCAACTCTTCACAGAGTTCATGGGGTTTTGTAATACCCCGTTCCCGGAATACGTACTTAGTTGCGTATTCAGTTTTTCGATCGTATTTTTCGATTTACTTCCCGTATTTGACCAATTTCAATTTCAAATATCATTTTCTAATATATTAGATTTTATGTGAATTTCTGGAATTTTCTAGAATTAAAATGAATTTCTTCAAAACCGGTGTCGACCAGTGCCGCTGATCGATTCCCGAATTTTTATCTTGCAAACTGCTTAGAATTTCTAGAAGATTCTTTAGACATTTCTTCTTAGAATTATATTCCTTACTTAAATCCTTTTTCTGAAGATTTTACGAATTTATGGATGTTCCACCGGAGTCGGTAGAAGACTGATTCCAGTATTTTTATTTCACAATCAGTTAGAAATTTCTAGATGGTCCTTTAGACTTTATTGCTTAGAATCATATTTTCTATCTACATTCTTTTTCTGAGAATTTTATGATTTTATAAAAATTCTTTCGGAGTCGGTAGGTAACTGATTCCGGGATTTTTAGATTTAAAACTATAAAGTATTTCTTAAAAAGGATTTCATTTTAAGTCTTCTTATATTATTATTGATTTTTGGTGAAAATTGCGAGTCGTTCCGAGATACTTGAATCTCGGACGATTTCGGTATTTTCCGAAATAGTTTCCCGCATGCTCGACTTTAACTCGGGAATCTGTGTTTCTGATATTTTCATTTTTGGAGACCAAGAAAATATCTTCATTTATCCAATTCTTTTCCATTTTCCTTTTCTCTATTTTCCTTTCCTTCCTTGCTAAGTTAAAGGATTTTCCATTTTCCACAATTCTACAAAATCCCAATTTTCCAACAAATATCTCAAACTCCACACCCTTCCCCATTAATGCAACCCTCTCTCTCTTCCCCATGGCCGGCCAAGTGGCCAAGGAGAGACACCCATCCCATCCCCTATTTTGCAACTAAACCCCTCCCTTCTACATAATTACATCTCCTTTACAAAAATCAAAACCTATATAAATCCTTTCCTTTGCAATTCTTTTCTTTTTCTTCACTTCAACAAATTTCTCACCTTCACAAAATCCTTCTCCATCTCCATCTCAAACCCTAATTCCAAAGAACACCTCAAGGCCTTCATCTTCTTCTCAAGCTACCACAACCCTTGGATTTGGATCGCATCTCACTTCGTCGGAAGCATCGCCAAGGACCTAGTTGGTGATAGCCGTCGACAACGATTATTCGGAACTCGTAGAACCTTCACATAACCATTCGAAGTGAGTATCTTTACTCACCAAGACTAGGCAACTTCCTTGTATATTTGTGTTGACAATTTCATGTACATATGTTCTATAAAAATCATGTTTTTAGCCCATCAAACAATCACCATAAAATCTGTTCTGTATCCTGTTTTCCCAGGATTAGTCGACTTAACCTAGAACCTAGTCGACTAGAAACCCTTAGCTGAAACGTAGCCTTTTCTGATTTCACAGTTTTAGTCGACTAGTCCCTATTACCAGTCGACTAGATATGCCTAGTCGACTACTTTCTTGACCCTAGTCGACTAACTCATTTGAACTGCGACCTTGGTACTGTAGATGCGACTTCAATAGTCGACTACCATATTCCACCATAGCCGACTTGGCACCCCTAGTCGACTACTAGAACTTCCCTAGTCGACTCCTGAAATAAACTCAACTCTCTGTATCTCAAACTTAGTCGACTTAAGTATCTGTTAGTCGACTTGTAGTTCCCTGTTAGTCGACTACCCATTTTACCTAGTCGACTAACTCTTCCTGAACAGAAAACCAAACTCTCTGGATCACAGTATTAGTCGACTACCCCATATTCCTAGTCGACTAACTCCACTATTAGTCGACTACTCTTCCACCCTAGTCGACTAACCTTGCCTATCAGTTATAGTTGATTTCCTTCTTGACCATGAACCTTATCCTCTAGACTTATATCACATATAGGTATCACTTGACTTGTCACCTGACAAACATCACTTACCCTACTTTCTTTCTCACTTCTCTTCACTCTACATGTTTATATCACAGGTTATGGCGCATCCCGAACTTCAGTGGATTCCGGATATTTCGGCGTTTTGGTGATTTGGGCGAGTATTCTTACTCGCTACCTTCTTGCATTCTTATTTCATTTATTTGCTTCATGTTTTCATATACTTTATTCCATATATCTTTTACTGTTTACATACTATGCGTGGCAGACCCTTCGTGGTCGTTGTATTCTTGGTTCCTGATATGTCATCACTCGCCATGCTATTATTCCAGACCTGTCAATTTCATGTTTCCTTTTAACACATGTATATCACTTGGTAACTGTGTTATCACCTGACCTGACTACCTGACATGCCACTATTTGGCAAGACCTTTATGTTGTACCATGACTTACCCAGACTATCATCTATCTCCTGACTTGACTGGTTACTTGATTCATATCACCACTTGTCATGCTATCTCTTGACACCAAGCATGATACACCGATTCTTATAATTATCACGATAAAGGGGATGTAACACCTGATTACTGTTATGTACTGATCACTGTTATGTATTACTGTTATGATATTGCTCATTCCCTTAATCTGATAATTATGTTAATAAATCATAAAAAGGACAACTTGTATGGGGTATGGGAGGAAGTGATGGATGCCGGAATGATACCTTGCTTATAGTGATGGATATGATATATATATTTGGCGGACGACTATAGTGGGACTTAGGGCCCACATGAGTACATATAGGGGGACTTTGGGCCTCCAAACCGGTCCCAGGTGGTGGGAACCGTTGGACCAACAAACTGGTCCCGGTGTATGTGAACCACTATAAGAAGCTCTGTCAGTTCTCCATCTGCTTCCGTTAACAACCCTCGACTTGCTCATATATGGATGTATGTGTGTTGGGGTGCACACCTGGACACATACCTAGATATATGGGTCAGACGAGTAATAATAATAATAGACATTGCCTATTGACTTCTGTTGTGTTTCCTGTTATGGTTTCCGTTATGTGTATCCGTTACTCGTGTTATGGACCCCTGATCATTATTGTTATGCATTCCTGTTTTTGACTATGATATGATTTGCATCTCTGATTCTATACGCTTGGATACTCTGTGGCATGAGACAAAGGTATATATATGAGGGTTTCCTTGTTTGTATTATTCCTTCGACGTACTAGTCTCATGGGACCGTGACCTAAGCGTATAAAATCACCTTTGCTTATAATCAGCTTTACCTTGGATTTCCGGTTTTGCGATTGTTATGTTATACCTGTTCTTATATATATACTTCATTATGTTCTAACCCTCCTGTCTTCTGAGTTTCTCACTTGTGCTTACCCTGGCTCGCCACCTGGCATTGTATCATACTCGCCTGGGGAGTTTCACTGACTCCCCTGGATTCTCATGTCCAGGTCATGGAGCTTGGAGCGTGAGGATTTCCCCCTGTTTATTGATCAGAGTAGCGCAGCGGTAGCGTGGTCTCTCCAGTTACCTCGTGAGCACTCTTTTGTACTGTTCATATACATGTATCTTTTATGTTGTCCATACATGTATATTCCTTTGTTCTCTCGCATTTGCGCATATTAGTGATATGATATTCATTAATATTGTAATCACTCTGATGATAACTGTGTAATTGTACTATATGTGTTGGAATGTATAATGCACCATTTGCTTCCGTACTCTGATTCTTGTTTGTACTGATGCTTAGCGTATATACGGGAGGGTAGTTCTGACCTACGTATATACGTTGCAGTGACGTCCCCGTATCCGTGGAATCGGGGCGTTACAGGTTGGTATCAGAGCTTAGGCTCTAACTTCCTCAGTACGTCCAGACGGCAAATCAATGGTAAAGAGATTTGCAACTGGAATACATGAGTCTTGGTTATACATTCCAACTACAAGTGCAGAGTTATCTATTTCTTGACTATCTTTCCTTTGATTTCTAATCCTTCCTTGACTATCTTTCCTTTGATTCCTAGATCCTTTCCATATCCTTTCCCTGTTTTGGTTTTATGAAGCCTTTATTCCAGCCCTTGTCCCCTTTGTGTTCAATTTACCCCTTAACGAAATTGCGAGGACGCAATTTTTTGTAAGGTGGGTGGATTGTAATACCCCGTTCCCGGAATACATACTTAGTTGCGTATTCAGTTTTTCGATCGTATTTTTCGATTTACTTCCCGTATTTGACCAATTTCAATTTCAAATATCATTTTCTAATATATTAGATTTTATGTGAATTTCTGGAATTTTCTAGAATTAAAATGAATTTCTTCAAAACCGGTGTCGACCAGTGCCGCTGATCGATTCCCGAATTTTTTCTTGCAAACTGCTTAGAATTTCTAGAAGATTCTTTAGACATTTCTTCTTAGAATTATATTCCTTACTTAAATCCTTTTTCTGAAGATTTTACGAATTTATGGATGTTCCACCGGAGTCGGTAGAAGACTGATTCCAGTATTTTTATTTCACAATCAGTTAGAAATTTCTAGATGGTCCTTTAGACTTTATTGCTTAGAATCATATTTTCTATCTACATTCTTTTTCTGAGAATTTTATGATTTTATGAAAATTCTTTCGGAGTCGGTAGGTAACTGATTCCGGGATTTTTAGATTTAAAACTATAAAGTATTTCTTAAAAAGGATTTCATTTTAAGTCTTCTTATATTATTATTGATTTTTGGTGAAAATTGCGAGTCGTTCCGAGATACTTGAATCTCGGACGATTTCGGTATTTTCCGAAATAGTTTCCCGCATGCTCGACTTTAACTCGGGAATCTGTGTTTCTGATATTTTCATTTTTGGAGACCAAGAAAATATCTTCATTTATCCAATTCTTTTCCATTTTCCTTTTCTCTATTTTCCTTTCCTTCCTTGCTAAGTTAAAGGATTTTCCATTTTCCACAATTCTACAAAATCCCAATTTTCCAACAAATATCTCAAACTCCACACCCTTCCCCATTAATGCAACCCTCTCTCTCTTCCCCATGGCCGGCCAAGTGGCCAAGGAGAGACACCCATCCCATCCCCTATTTTGCAACTAAACCCCTCCCTTCTACATAATTACATCTCCTTTACAAAAATCAAAACCTATATAAATCCTTTCCTTTGCAATTCTTTTCTTTTTCTTCACTTCAACAAATTTCTCACCTTCACAAAATCCTTCTCCATCTCCATCTCAAACCCTAATTCCAAAGAACACCTCAAGGCCTTCATCTTCTTCTCAAGCTACCACAACCCTTGGATTTGGATCGCATCTCACTTCGTCGGAAGCATCGCCAAGGACCTAGTTGGTGATAGCCGTCGACAACGATTATTCGGAACTCGTAGAACCTTCACATAACCATTCGAAGTGAGTATCTTTACTCACCAAGACTAGGCAACTTCCTTGTATATTTGTGTTGACAATTTCATGTACATATGTTCTATAAAAATCATGTTTTTAGCCCATCAAACAATCACCATAAAATCTGTTCTGTATCCTGTTTTCCCAGGATTAGTCGACTTAACCTAGAACCTAGTCGACTAGAAACCCTTAGCTGAAACGTAGCCTTTTCTGATTTCACAGTTTTAGTCGACTAGTCCCTATTACCAGTCGACTAGATATGCCTAGTCGACTACTTTCTTGACCCTAGTCGACTAACTCATTTGAACTGCGACCTTGGTACTGTAGATGCGACTTCAATAGTCGACTACCATATTCCACCATAGCCGACTTGGCACCCCTAGTCGACTACTAGAACTTCCCTAGTCGACTCCTGAAATAAACTCAACTCTCTGTATCTCAAACTTAGTCGACTTAAGTATCTGTTAGTCGACTTGTAGTTCCCTGTTAGTCGACTACCCATTTTACCTAGTCGACTAACTCTTCCTGAACAGAAAACCAAACTCTCTGGATCACAGTATTAGTCGACTACCCCATATTCCTAGTCGACTAACTCCACTATTAGTCGACTACTCTTCCACCCTAGTCGACTAACCTTGCCTATCAGTTATAGTTGATTTCCTTCTTGACCATGAACCTTATCCTCTAGACTTATATCACATATAGGTATCACTTGACTTGTCACCTGACAAACATCACTTACCCTACTTTCTTTCTCACTTCTCTTCACTCTACATGTTTATATCACAGGTTATGGCGCATCCCGAACTTCAGTGGATTCCGGATATTTCGGCGTTTTGGTGATTTGGGCGAGTATTCTTACTCGCTACCTTCTTGCATTCTTATTTCATTTATTTGCTTCATGTTTTCATATACTTTATTCCATATATCTTTTACTGTTTACATACTATGCGTGGCAGACCCTTCGTGGTCGTTGTATTCTTGGTTCCTGATATGTCATCACTCGCCATGCTATTATTCCAGACCTGTCAATTTCATGTTTCCTTTTAACACATGTATATCACTTGGTAACTGTGTTATCACCTGACCTGACTACCTGACATGCCACTATTTGGCAAGACCTTTATGTTGTACCATGACTTACCCAGACTATCATCTATCTCCTGACTTGACTGGTTACTTGATTCATATCACCACTTGTCATGCTATCTCTTGACACCAAGCATGATACACCGATTCTTATAATTATCACGATAAAGGGGATGTAACACCTGATTACTGTTATGTACTGATCACTGTTATGTATTACTGTTATGATATTGCTCATTCCCTTAATCTGATAATTATGTTAATAAATCATAAAAAGGACAACTTGTATGGGGTATGGGAGGAAGTGATGGATGCCGGAATGATACCTTGCTTATAGTGATGGATATGATATATATATTTGGCGGACGACTATAGTGGGACTTAGGGCCCACATGAGTACATATAGGGGGACTTTGGGCCTCCAAACCGGTCCCAGGTGGTGGGAACCGTTGGACCAACAAACTGGTCCCCGGTGTATGTGAACCACTATAAGAAGCTCTGTCAGTTCTCCATCTGCTTCCGTTAACAACCCTCGACTTGCTCATATATGGATGTATGTGTGTTGGGGTGCACACCTGGACACATACCTAGATATATGGGTCAGACGAGTAATAATAATAATAGACATTGCCTATTGACTTCTGTTGTGTTTCCTGTTATGGTTTCCGTTATGTGTATCCGTTACTCGTGTTATGGACCCCTGATCATTATTATTATGCATTCCTGTTTTTGACTATGATATGATTTGCATCTCTGATTCTATACGCTTGGATACTCTGTGGCATGAGACAAAGGTATATATATGAGGGTTTCCTTGTTTGTATTATTCCTTCGACGTACTAGTCTCATGGGACCGTGACCTAAGCGTATAAAATCACCTTTGCTTATAATCAGCTTTACCTTGGATTTCCGGTTTTGCGATTGTTATGTTATACCTGTTCTTATATATATACTTCATTATGTTCTAACCCTCCTGTCTTCTGAGTTTCTCACTTGTGCTTACCCTGGCTCGCCACCTGGCATTGTATCATACTCGCCTGGGGAGTTTCACTGACTCCCCTGGATTCTCATGTCCAGGTCATGGAGCTTGGAGCGTGAGGATTTCCCCTGTTTATTGATCAGAGTAGCGCAGCGGTAGCGTGGTCTCTCCAGTTACCTCGTGAGCACTCTTTTGTACTGTTCATATACATGTATCTTTTATGTTGTCCATACATGTATATTCCTTTGTTCTCTCGCATTTGCGCATATTAGTGATATGATATTCATTAATATTGTAATCACTCTGATGATAACTGTGTAATTGTACTATATGTGTTGGAATGTATAATGCACCATTTGCTTCCGTACTCTGATTCTTGTTTGTACTGATGCTTAGCGTATATACGGGAGGGTAGTTCTGACCTACGTATATACGTTGCAGTGACGTCCCCGTATCCGTGGAATCGGGGCGTTACAGGTTGGTATCAGAGCTTAGGCTCTAACTTCCTCAGTACGTCCAGACGGCAAATCAATGGTAAAGAGATTTGCAACTGGAATACATGAGTCTTGGTTATACATTCCAACTACAAGTGCAGAGTTATCTATTTCTTGACTATCTTTCCTTTGATTTCTAATCCTTCCTTGACTATCTTTCCTTTGATTCCTAGATCCTTTCCATATCCTTTCCCTGTTTTGGTTTTATGAAGCCTTTATTCCAGCCCTTGTCCCCTTTGTGTTCAATTTACCCCTTAACGAAATTGCGAGGACGCAATTTTTTGTAAGGTGGGTGGATTGTAATACCCCGTTCCCGGAATACATACTTAGTTGCGTATTCAGTTTTTCGATCGTATTTTTCGATTTACTTCCCGTATTTGACCAATTTCAATTTCAAATATCATTTTCTAATATATTAGATTTTATGTGAATTTCTGGAATTTTCTAGAATTAAAATGAATTTCTTCAAAACCGGTGTCGACCAGTGCCGCTGATCGATTCCCGAATTTTTTCTTGCAAACTGCTTAGAATTTCTAGAAGATTCTTTAGACATTTCTTCTTAGAATTATATTCCTTACTTAAATCCTTTTTCTGAAGATTTTACGAATTTATGGATGTTCCACCGGAGTCGGTAGAAGACTGATTCCAGTATTTTTATTTCACAATCAGTTAGAAATTTCTAGATGGTCCTTTAGACTTTATTGCTTAGAATCATATTTTCTATCTACATTCTTTTTCTGAGAATTTTATGATTTTATGAAAATTCTTTCGGAGTCGGTAGGTAACTGATTCCGGGATTTTTAGATTTAAAACTATAAAGTATTTCTTAAAAAGGATTTCATTTTAAGTCTTCTTATATTATTATTGATTTTTGGTGAAAATTGCGAGTCGTTCCGAGATACTTGAATCTCGGACGATTTCGGTATTTTCCGAAATAGTTTCCCGCATGCTCGACTTTAACTCGGGAATCTGTGTTTCTGATATTTTCATTTTTGGAGACCAAGAAAATATCTTCATTTATCCAATTCTTTTCCATTTTCCTTTTCTCTATTTTCCTTTCCTTCCTTGCTAAGTTAAAGGATTTTCCATTTTCCACAATTCTACAAAATCCCAATTTTCCAACAAATATCTCAAACTCCACACCCTTCCCCATTAATGCAACCCTCTCTCTCTTCCCCATGGCCGGCCAAGTGGCCAAGGAGAGACACCCATCCCATCCCCTATTTTGCAACTAAACCCCTCCCTTCTACATAATTACATCTCCTTTACAAAAATCAAAACCTATATAAATCCTTTCCTTTGCAATTCTTTTCTTTTTCTTCACTTCAACAAATTTCTCACCTTCACAAAATCCTTCTCCATCTCCATCTCAAACCCTAATTCCAAAGAACACCTCAAGGCCTTCATCTTCTTCTCAAGCTACCACAACCCTTGGATTTGGATCGCATCTCACTTCGTCGGAAGCATCGCCAAGGACCTAGTTGGTGATAGCCGTCGACAACGATTATTCGGAACTCGTAGAACCTTCACATAACCATTCGAAGTGAGTATCTTTACTCACCAAGACTAGGCAACTTCCTTGTATATTTGTGTTGACAATTTCATGTACATATGTTCTATAAAAATCATGTTTTTAGCCCATCAAACAATCACCATAAAATCTGTTCTGTATCCTGTTTTCCCAGGATTAGTCGACTTAACCTAGAACCTAGTCGACTAGAAACCCTTAGCTGAAACGTAGCCTTTTCTGATTTCACAGTTTTAGTCGACTAGTCCCTATTACCAGTCGACTAGATATGCCTAGTCGACTACTTTCTTGACCCTAGTCGACTAACTCATTTGAACTGCGACCTTGGTACTGTAGATGCGACTTCAATAGTCGACTACCATATTCCACCATAGCCGACTTGGCACCCCTAGTCGACTACTAGAACTTCCCTAGTCGACTCCTGAAATAAACTCAACTCTCTGTATCTCAAACTTAGTCGACTTAAGTATCTGTTAGTCGACTTGTAGTTCCCTGTTAGTCGACTACCCATTTTACCTAGTCGACTAACTCTTCCTGAACAGAAAACCAAACTCTCTGGATCACAGTATTAGTCGACTACCCCATATTCCTAGTCGACTAACTCCACTATTAGTCGACTACTCTTCCACCCTAGTCGACTAACCTTGCCTATCAGTTATAGTTGATTTCCTTCTTGACCATGAACCTTATCCTCTAGACTTATATCACATATAGGTATCACTTGACTTGTCACCTGACAAACATCACTTACCCTACTTTCTTTCTCACTTCTCTTCACTCTACATGTTTATATCACAGGTTATGGCGCATCCCGAACTTCAGTGGATTCCGGATATTTCGGCGTTTTGGTGATTTGGGCGAGTATTCTTACTCGCTACCTTCTTGCATTCTTATTTCATTTATTTGCTTCATGTTTTCATATACTTTATTCCATATATCTTTTACTGTTTACATACTATGCGTGGCAGACCCTTCGTGGTCGTTGTATTCTTGGTTCCTGATATGTCATCACTCGCCATGCTATTATTCCAGACCTGTCAATTTCATGTTTCCTTTAACACATGTATATCACTTGGTAACTGTGTTATCACCTGACCTGACTACCTGACATGCCACTATTTGGCAAGACCTTTATGTTGTACCATGACTTACCCAGACTATCATCTATCTCCTGACTTGACTGGTTACTTGATTCATATCACCACTTGTCATGCTATCTCTTGACACCAAGCATGATACACCGATTCTTATAATTATCACGATAAAGGGGATGTAACACCTGATTACTGTTATGTACTGATCACTGTTATGTATTACTGTTATGATATTGCTCATTCCCTTAATCTGATAATTATGTTAATAAATCATAAAAAGGACAACTTGTATGGGGTATGGGAGGAAGTGATGGATGCCGGAATGATACCTTGCTTATAGTGATGGATATGATATATATTTTGGCGGACGACTATAGTGGGACTTAGGGCCCACATGAGTACATATAGGGGGACTTTGGGCCTCCAAACCGGTCCCAGGTGGTGGGAACCGTTGGACCAATAAACTGGTCCCCGGTGTATGTGAACCACTATAAGAAGCTCTGTCAGTTCTCCATCTGCTTCCGTTAACAACCCTCGACTTGCTCATATATGGATGTATGTGTGTTGGGGTGCACACCTGGACACATACCTAGATATATGGGTCAGACGAGTAATAATAATAATAGACATTGCCTATTGACTTCGTTGTGTTTCCTGTTATGGTTTCCGTTATGTGTATCCGTTACTCGTGTTATGGACCCCTGATCATTATTGTTATGCATTCCTGTTTTTGACTATGATATGATTTGCATCTCTGATTCTATACGCTTGGATACTCTGTGGCATGAGACAAAGGTATATATATGAGGGTTTCCTTGTTTGGATTATTCCTTCGACGTACTAGTCTCATGGGACCGTGACCTAAGCGTATAAAATCACCTTTGCTTATAATCAGCTTTACCTTGGATTTCCGGTTTTGCGATTGTTATGTTATACCTGTTCTTATATATATACTTCATTATGTTCTAACCCTCCTGTCTTCTGAGTTTCTCACTTGTGCTTACCCTGGCTCGCCACCTGGCATTGTATCATACTCGCCTGGGGAGTTTCACTGACTCCCCTGGATTCTCATGTCCAGGTCATGGAGCTTGGAGCGTGAGGATTTCCCCCTGTTTATTGATCAGAGTAGCGCAGCGGTAGCGTGGTCTCTCCAGTTACCTCGTGAGCACTCTTTTGTACTGTTCATATACATGTATCTTTTATGTTGTCCATACATGTATATTCCTTTGTTCTCTCGCATTTGCGCATATTAGTGATATGATATTCATGTAATATTGTAATCACTCTGATGATAACTGTGTAATTGTACTATATGTGTTGGAATGTATAATGCACCATTTGCTTCCGTACTCTGATTCTTGTTTGTACTGATGCTTAGCGTATATACGGGAGGGTAGTTCTGACCTACGTATATACGTTGCAGTGACGTCCCCGTATCCGTGGAATCGGGGCGTTACAGGTTTCGAGTCCCCCGAGTCTAATTCTCAACCGACTTGTCCTCCGTCTCCACCTTGTCCACAATATTCCCAAGAGTCATACTCTGATCCACCCATTCAGAATAGAATACCATCTATCGGGGAAATGATAAGTATGCACGAGTCCAAGCAAAAATTACCATCAATCGCAGACATGATAATGCGTGAGTCCACCGACTCACAACTAATCACGATTACACTTCATCTTTTCAAGTCCAATCACAGCATGATGCACCTATCGACTATGAAAGGATGCTTGCAGCCATGACTCAAGCTAGATTAGCCCGTGATCGTGACATAGATCTGATTGTTCAATCTTTACGTTCTCACAGTTCGGCCATTTCCAATATCATTGACCACTCTCGTAGAGCCGACGAGCCAAGTTGCTTTGGACAACAAGATTCTATTTCAGTGCCATCATTTGAACTTGCCGAAACTCCAATTCTTGATAATTTGGCAAGTTTTTCCTTTTCTGAAATAGAACTTGAGCATGAATATGATCATGATCTTCCACTTGATGATTCAATTTTATTTCCTGATCCAATAATGACTCCAGTGTCTCTACCTGATTTCACTTTTCCCGAATCAACATTGAACCCTATTCCAATTCATCATGAAATTGAATCACCCATTCTTAATGATCATATTGAACTTGACCAATTGTGTAATTTTAAAAATCCTATGGATAAATTGGCAAGTTCTTTTTATTACATTGAACCCAATGAGATATGTGACCTAGATTCTCAAATCTATGATCAAGTTCAAATTCCTGAATCATTATTGACTCCTGTTTTGTTACCCGACTTAGGTAATATTTTAGAGTCAGTTTTGATTCCCACACCTATCATTCCTGAACTTGAATCACCAACATTGAGTCACATTCCATTGTGGGAAACTGATTGTGGACTTGAGTTTCAGCTTATTGATTTGGACCCACTTCCTGAACCTAGCCCAACTCCTGAACCATTACTTGATTTAAGTTTCTTTCCTGAGTCGGTATTCGTTCCCGTACTTCCCATGTCCAAGTCAAGCATTCCATCTTTTCACACTCCATTTTGGGACAAGGCGGTTAACACAATTGACTCTAAAAATAATTATGAAATTTGGAAATTTGATGGGGTGGAAATTTTAAAAAATGATCACACATACATTTTCGTGGTTATACAAGAAAAATTTTAGTGGGTTCCTCCATGAAGTATTATGTTATCTTGATTGGGTAGCAACGCTTGGCCAATTAGACCACCTCCAGAACCACCACCTTAAGGTAACTTCTGCCTTCCCGTGTTCTGTTTCATGCATATATGCATACATTCATACATTGAGGACAATGCATGAAATAAGTGTGGGGGTGGGCTTTACTAACATACTAACATAGTTAGAAACTAACAAAAATCTGCTAATAAAAAAAAATGAAAAAAAAACTTATAAAAAGGACAATATTTTGACTTATTTTTTTGAAAGAAATCTAAGTTAGTCTTAAGAATTAGGAAAATCATGATTAGGATTTCTAAAAACTTGGTCAAAATAAATAAATTGTTGAATTTTTAGGTATAGGAGGAGAAATTGAATAAGTAGTTAGTCTTAATTTTTACCTTAATGAAATGTGCATACCTAATGCATATCTAAGATTCTAACACAAAGACCTTTGTGCCTCATAAAAAAATAAAACATAAAAAAATATTCCACTAATTAAGCTGGATACATGTGCCTCAAGAAGCATAAGTATTCACGCCTAAAGGTGAGTTTACAAATAAAATCCTTAGTTTTGTGGCCTAGTTCACTCGAATTTGAGTCCGCGGGGTGTTTTCTCACCTGGTGCCCTAAAGCCAACCGGTTTGGGAGTCATCGACTTTAAATTCGCTACATGGGTGGGTTAGAAAGCCTAATAAAACTAAGAATATGAGATATGTATTAACACATCTAAGAGTCAATTAGTTAGGTATGAGGGCCTCAAGAAGCCTTGATGCTTACACGAAAGAAAATTAGATGAGTTATACATATTAAAAAAAAAGGAAGAGAAAAAAAATAAAGAGAGAAGTCCAAGTTAAGGAATTCCTAGCCAAGTTACAAGGATGCATATGATTTTTGGTAACGAAAAAGACTATATTAGAAGTTCAATTTTGACCCTTACCTAAAATGAATAACAATTCACTTTATTAAGACTAAGTTTAAAGAATGAATAAAAATGATAATCCAAAACTTATAGACTACTTAGTCTCTTCAAATATAATTCAAATATTTTTCTTTTTATGGATTTTGTGGGTAATCCGCTGAAAACCCTCACGAGACAACACTCGTCCTCTAGGGTAACCTAGGGGTTTAACGGCTTGTTGCACATGCTAAGTGCAACCGTGATTCCTACGAAAGTGAGTTAGGTTAGATTAATTTTTCTTTTCCTTTTCTTTTTCTTTGATTTTTACTCGAGGACGAGCAAAAAGATAAGTGTGGGGGTGTGATTAGTAGTGAAAAGTGCATTTTTATCATTACATTTACCATCACATTTTCATATTTATTCATATAATCATGCACAATTTACTAATATTTTATGATTTATTGTGTGCAGGCCTTGAGAAATAAAAATAATGCAATAAAGCCTCAAAAGAAGCCCAAAAGCCATATTTAAAGCCCAAAGTAAAAGTTGCAATTATCAATTGTCAAAGCTGCAATTACTTTGCAAATACCAAAAGAAGAGGAAGGATAGACTTCTATTCAGCCCTAAACACTTGCAGGATGAGGATAAAAGCCAAAGAAAGAGAGTGCAAAGATAATTATTATTTCAAAAAATTCGGATTCAGACTGTATATATTTTAGTATTCAGATCATAACTTTTGCTACAGATATTCAAATCTGATGATTCAAGATACTACAGAAAGAAGACTGGAAGACCTATAACTCTTATGTTGATGAAACTTTCCAATTCAGGCCGTAGATAAGCTAATTTTGGCGATCAACTTGATAATAAGTTGCAGGACAGATTTGAACTTCTATGGATAAGTGTCACAAGTCTGGAGATAAGATTTTTTGGGAGAGTTGTACCGGGACTCTACCTCCTTCTGCACCTATAAATACCCCTGCAGATGCAACACAGAGGGCACACAGAAATACAGAGCAAAAATTAGGGTTTTCTTAGGCTTGTAGATTGTAGTTTAGTTTAGGTTTTTATTTTTGTTTTCTTTTGTAATTTTTGTAACTGAGAGGAGAGGATGCTTTCATGGAGGATGGAGTTCATGCTTGTACTGAGGTGACAGCGGTGTAAGTCTTACTTTTCTTCCATTGTTAATTGAATCAACTCAAGGTTCGTTTTTGTGTTTTTATTCTTGTTTTATTTTCGTTCTTTTATTTCTTGTGTTATTTTGTTATTTCTCTCTAATGTCTTGCAAACCATGAGATCTGATCGCTTCGAGACTGCCTAGCCAAAGAAGTGCCCTTGATGGCCTATGGTGACGAATAGATCCTATATCCCATACTTGAACGCCTTCCAAGATAAGGTAAGTCGTTGCAACAGATCGAAGGTAAGCAGGTTGAAGAGGTATGTATGTGTTATAGTGTTCTTTCTAATTTTAGTATAGATCCACATCTTCCACATGTTTCCAAATTCTTTTCTTCTCACTTCATTGTAAATACCATTGTAAATAATAAAAATAAATAAAAAGAGATAACTTGCTTAAACGCTTCCATCGCAGTTCCCTCCCTGAGGATCACGACCCGCATAGCCACTGCTACCGTGGATTAGAATTGAGCACCTTGCACATCTTGTTCTAAATCTAATA